>KK100010.1:528642-538766 GCA_000611695.1 Rhizomucor miehei CAU432
CCTTCTTGTATAAAATGAGTAAGCATACGCATGAATGTTAGATCAAGCGGCAAAAACAAAAAGGTCGTATATATGAAAAGTCCAAACGATGGTTGCTTAAGGGTTGCTATGGCTTTATTTTTGATCGACGTGACCTCGAGTTGCTATGCATGGAAGCAGATTTGTGAAACCTTGTATCTTTTTATAGCTCGTCGTGTTCATGAGTCTTGAAATACATTGTTGATGGTGGAAGCACTGTCTTCTCCTGGCCTTGCCACTTTGCATAGTTGACAGGCACAAGGAGAGACTGAAGATTTTTGAGATAGAGGAGCTTGTCGTTGATGGATTCTGCCAAAAGTACATTAATAAAAGTACGTGCAGAGGCTTCGTTGATGTTGCAAGATGATGGATCAAAGAGTGCATTTTCCCAGGTTTCAGGCTTGATTGCACCTAGATGTCAAAGGCGTTTAGAGGTATTGACCCATAGTTACCTATTGAATATACACCATACCTCGTAATCCTACAGCATTTGCATTGGAACACAATTCCTTCAATTGCTTTGCATGGTTGCTATCATCGAGATCCACAGCTGTCCAGAATTTCTGATGCATAAAGATTGTAGTTAGACACCTATCTTCCGCTTCAATAATACTTAAAACTCGATAATACCTTGGACAGATAGCTTGTACGATGTCTTGGTAGCATATTACCATTGTAGGTCAATATCACCTTCGAACGTACTCCTACAAGCTCTCCATCTCCTTCCCATTGGGCCATTTGTGGATCATAGTTAACCAGTTCGCCCAGAGACGGCCAGTGCATTGCTGGGAACTTGAGGGTATACACGAACGGGCACTGGTTTTTTTTCACGTTTTAGACGGACATCCCCCAGTTGAGCAAAGTCATATATGGATAATAACTCTTACTTACCTCCCGAGTTTCATACACTTTTGTACCCTCCGTTCTCTCTGCATGCACTTTACAGACAATATCCAAATCATCCTCCATCGTCTTAACTTCCTCTTCTTTCAAATCAAGATTGATGACAATGATTTGCTCGGTTTCAGCACGTGCAAAGTTGAGTACTGTATCGAGTACATCTTGCCATCGCATTTCAGAGGTCTTGCCATCAGCCGAGCACACTGCCATATGCTGTCCTTGGCTACATATCGTTACTTTTTACGTGAATATCTTAAATTTAGAGAACGATCCGAGGTATTTCTTGCGTTACCTCTGCTTGCATAGCTTCAAATCCAATAACCGTATGCCTTTTTATAATCAAATCGAAACGGCTGAGATCCAGACGAGAGTAGTAAAAGGCTCAAGATGATAAATTTACCTTTGTAAAGCAAATCCTTGACGTTCTCACTGTCTGCACCAATGTCGCTGGTACCAAGCCATGGGAAATAGTTTACTGGAATATCATATTGGTCCGGCGCGCCATTGCAAGGTGACAGTTCCTCCACAGGAACAACGGGTGATCTGATGATTAAGAAAAAAGGTGCGATGAGCGCATAAATCCCCTAGATCAGTTGCAAGACTTTACGTTTGACGATGCTCAACCGCGTCTGCCGCTGCTTTGAAGCCAAAGAAGGCTGCCGCATACAAGACAGCACTTGATACTTTCATTTGGTATGAGGAAGGTGGGACAAGAAGGCGGTTGCCCCGACGACGACGACGGCAAGAATATGTTCCATATCACGTATCTCGTGTCAGATCTCATGTCATCCAAGGAAACAGAAAAACGCTTATATCGACGATAATGGTTTACTATTTTACACCATCAAATGCGCCATGGGTCCAGGGACTCGAGGCATATTCTTCTATTCCTGCAACAAAATTTTCCTAAAAGATTATGTCAAAGAAAGATTGCATCAGATGCAACGCATGCTATTCGTGGATCGGGATTGATTCACATTTTGTCTCAAATCCACACAGGAACCACCGGCACCATGTTCCTCCGGCTTGTTGCGCGGCGTACTCTTTTCTCTTCCACTGCAATCAGAGCAATGTCAACTTCGACGAGCTTCCCTCCGGCTTCTCGTGTCGCCAAGTTTGAAAAAGACGGTTCGTACCATATGGATACCTACGTGCATAATGGAAAGAAAGAGTCTCTCTGACAAGTCCACGTATATAAAGTGTGGTCAATTTTCACACCTTTGGCACTCGAAACCAAGGCTATCAACCTCGGTCAGGGTTACATGAAGTAAGCTGTTGAAAAATTCAAGGAGGATATAGGATGACATTTAGACCCGCTAAACGATTTTTATGCAAACAGCTTCGGACCACCCGACGTCGTGCAAAAGGCTGCCAAGGAAGCGATTGATATCGTCGAATCAAATCAATATAGGTACACGACCAGTATCAACATGCTTTTTTTTACATGTTCAATGGCTAATATATATAACATAGTCACCCAAAGGGACGACCGCGTTTGCGAAATGCATTGGCAGCTTCGTATGCACCCGAGTTTAACAGAAAGCTTAACCCTGAAACGGAAATTTTGGTAACAGCCGGTGCTAATGAGGGTAATCAAAGCAAGAGTGAAGGCAGAGTTTCTATTTGAAGATGACGCTAAGATTCGATTGCTAGCTATGTTTGCGACATTTGCTGGATTCTTGAATGATGGTGACGAAGTTATCTGCATTGAGCCATTTTTTGACCAATACATTGTATGTGTCATCATTAGAATTATCTCAAAATGGGCAGTGGATGATGTATCTCACTCACACACACACATACACACACGTGAAATAGTCCAACATTACAATGAACGGAGGTAAACCAGTCTTTGTGCCCCTCCGAGCACCAGCAAAGGCTGCAGACTCCAATATTTCCTCGCATGAATGGCGTCTCGATATCGACGAGTTGCGATCAAAGATCAACAAGAAGACCAAAATGATCGTTCTCAACACACCTCACAACCCTGTCGGTAAGGTGTTTGACGAGCAAGAATTGTTGGCTATCGGACAAGTAGCAGAAGAGAACAACCTCATCATCTTGTCCGATGAAGTCGTATGTATTTCGCGCATTTTTTTCCCAATGCCGCAACTATGTTGATATTGACGCAATCGGAACTAGTACGATCGCCTTTACTATCCTCCATTGAACAAGTTTCCTCGTATTGCTACTTTGGGTAACTTCTGGGAACGCACCTTGACGGTTGGATCAGGTGGCAAGAGCTTCGCCGCGACGGGATGGCGTGTGGGATGGCTGATCGGACCTGAACATTTGATCAAATACGCATTTGCTGCTCAAACTCGTGTCGTTTTTTGCGTCAACTCGCCTTGTCAAGAAGCCGTTGCGGCTGGTTTGGAGGCTTCGCTTGAGCAACCTATCTTTAAGCAGCAAACTGAAGCATATCTAAAAAAGCGTGCAATCCTTGCCAAGGTGTTTGACGAATTGGAATTACCATACACCATGCCTGAAGGCGCATACTATATTCTCGTCAATACGACAAAGTTAAACATCCCATCCGATTATCCTTTCCCTGCAGAGCTCGATAATCGTGGAGATGATTTCAAGACTTGCTACTGGCTCACGAAGGAAATCGGTGTATGCGCCATTCCTCCCTCTGAATTCTACTCAAAAGAACACTGGGATCTTGCCAAGAACTTTGCACGCTTTGCATTCTGTAAAACAGATGACGTTCTAGAACAAGCTGTCGAACGCTTAAGAAAACTAAAGGCATACATCAAGCAATAAAAATAATACTCCATATAAAGTGTCCATAGACAAAAGATGAAGATAAACCGACATGTTACAATCCAAATTTTTATCAATACATAGCAAAGAGACTAGGAAAAGACACACAACAATCCTTCTCCTAGTTGTCTCCCAAGAGCGGTGCACGTTCGCTGACTCGGCTTGTCCATCTGCTGAAGCGACGGTTGATGCGTTCCAACCAGTTGGGAATGAGTGTGCGTGCCACTGCACTAACCAAGATACCAACAACGATCAGGGATACTGTGTGGGGTGTGGAAGTCAAGAAGACAGCAGCACCCAAAAGGATCCTATTGCATCGAGCGTGTGTGTGATATAATTAGCAAAAAAAGCCCTGTTCTATTAGGCGATATCCACTAAGCCTTACCAAGCGGTTGTCAATGCAAAGACCCAATCGTGACGATGCGAATAGTCCACGAGATGCAAGGCAACAAATCCGATCACTACGATAATTGCCGTGTGCACCTAACTTTTTTTAGGATTCTTTTGTTTTCTCCACTTCCTTCTTATGATATCGATCTTACTATCGGATGGGACTTTGTCTTGTCGCTAAACTGGAAAATCTGCCAGAGTGTGATGAAGAAGATAAATGCCGTGTAGATTGAGAACGGCGAGTTCAAGAACATCATATCGGTGCCGTGGCGGGGAGGGTAATCTCGCAGACGGTGGTACACAAAAACCAAGGTCGCCAGCAGCCACAGCAAACCAACAAATGCAAAGATGTCGAGGTGGAAGGACTATACTCACAAGATGTAAGAAAAAGTGAATTAATTCTTTTTGGAGTTTCCATAAAGCGAAACTTGCCCACAAGAGCGCGACGCCGCTATTGAGTGCAGCAATCAAGAGATACCAGTAACCAAGCGCCTCGAAAAAATCTACAGTTGATGGCCGTAGCTAAGTAAGAAATCTTGCTGGTTGCCATGGATACAAATATTCACCTTTTGGTGCACTAGGGAACCATTGATATATAGTCATACCAACGAGCAACAGTTGCAAGATTCCAACGAGAATAATCACAAAGTCGCGTCCATGGAATCCTTCTTCGTGTCCAATGAACCTTTTGATTCGAAAGATTCAGTCTCGGTGTTCGAGAGAGAAACCACAAACCAGAGCCCTTGCTTACCAGTTCGAATAGCTGAAGCTTTGAAAACCTATGAGCAACAACGTTGCGAAGGTATTTGCGAGTTTTATCTTTACGTCGAGATTTGCCATTGCTAGGAATGCAGTGAAGGAAAGAGCGGCGCGGGAAACCTTTCCCTCATGCTGCATAAGATGTTTCAGATTTCGAGCATTCTGATTTGACCAGAATCCTCAAATTTGCATTGGACATCTTATCATCACATTGAAAAATGTTATCCTTCGTCGCAGTCTACATGACGGATAATATACATCACCTCGCAAAAACCACAACCACAACCACAAAGTTTTTCTTTCTCTCTAATAGAGTTTCTTTTTTTAAATTGCTAACACAATCCTTTACTATTACTAAAGAACAACTGGTACAACGCACTTTAGGTGAAATATGCGCTCAGAACGGCATTTGTTTTATATCAACTGAGTTAATAGCCCGGTACGTCTTTTTATCGTTTGCTTTCTCCCAGAAGATTGCTGTCCAGTGATCCATATCCTTCACATCAATGTCCATGTCGTCCACGTCGCTGTCCAATTCCTTCTCGTCCTCATCCATACAGCTCACTCGAGGGGCGCTCCTGACGACACGACATTATCTCTACCTACTAAAAAGGTAGCCATCTAAAAACTGTCGCAAGTACAAGAACAAAAAAAACAAGAAAATTAAAATGGCCAAAGCTCAATCAAAGGAAATCAATCCGAGACTTTACTTACCCTTGATCGAAACAAAAATGGCAAAAAATGACCAACAGAAACTAAAGTCGCAGGCATGGTTTACCATTTTGAGCGAAGAACATCAAAATTGCGCAGCAAAGGTGAAAATGTTGGAGAGGAACAAGTGACGCGCGTCCTGCCAAGAAAGCCACTTTTGCACACAACGAAGTACTCCTGCTATGCAATGATTCATTTTTATAGGGCCTGCATAAGCTTGGTCAAAGATGAGGGCCTAGCAACTTTTGAGACCTTTTTATTTACACTCCTATCCATACACCCATTTATCACAAAGGGGAGTGGGAAGTTTTGTTCATTGCAAGCTTTCGTGTTTTCGTGAGCTGTCAAAGAAGCTC
Source organism: Rhizomucor miehei CAU432 (assembly GCA_000611695.1). Lineage (NCBI taxonomy): Eukaryota > Fungi > Mucoromycota > Mucoromycetes > Mucorales > Lichtheimiaceae > Rhizomucor > Rhizomucor miehei. Next base: position 534,543 of record KK100010.1, read on the forward strand.
GACGAACAATTTGCAAATGGCAGTGGACCTTGTCAACAGCTGCTCCGCGGATATTAGCTTGTCGTTCCAGTATTATTATTTCTACTTTTCTGAGAGCAATTTGTACGTATCGACGCACGCAGTTGCATGTAGTCAGCACCCTTAAACGGTATTCCTATTAACGTCTACAGAAGATAGTCGTGAACAAGATCGGTGGGACCTTTTCTAAGTAGACATTGTTTATCAAACAAGCATAAGGCTGTAAGAATAGCAACGCTAACTAGCTAATAAACATATATAGTGGATACTTTGAGCCCTTACTAAAAGGTTTTGAACTAGAGTTAGGCTTTAACAAATACAGTAAAATCGGAAACTTTGGCGCATGTCGATGAAGTCGGTTGGTGGACTCTTCCAAAAAATTTGGCGGATTTCCCTACCAAATTTTGGCGGATGTATTGACGGCTTTTTCGAAGATGCTTGGCGCGTCTATAGAATTTCTTTGACGTATTTATTTGAGTATATTTGGCGTTGATAAAAAGGTTATGAAATGCTGTACCACATCTTCAGTCTCCACTTCGTCAACTGACGTATCTTGACCAGCGCAAAGCTGTTTACTGATTGGCGCAAAGTCGGCTTCCTATGGCGCAAAAAAAAGCCAGGCATGACGCAAAAGTTGTTCTCGACCGGCGCAAAAAATTAGGAAAAATCCTGTACACAAACCAAGACGCATTGAAATATGATCCAAGATTTAGATGATCGCTCTTGCATACATAGAAGACCGACCTATTGATAGCTTATGTATGTACTATGTGGCCAGAATAAAATTTTGTTTGGTTTGCTACTTCGAGTGTGCATTTGGAACCAGTCATGCCTCATAGATAACTGATGATTGGCAGATGGAAAGATGCTCCCTGCAAAAGGCGTGATTGCTTTTTCAAATTTCGCTCAAAGCCTAGAGAGCCTTCCTTTATCGAAATAAGCGGACAGGAAAACAGTAGGTCTACTGTCTGTGTGCAAGAATTCGGCGTGGAAAATGTGTGCCGATCGAAGGCAGGGGAAAGGCCAAACACAGACAACAGCGGGCAGTCTTTTGCAGCACAAAAGTATACGAGATACTACGCATCTCGTCTCATGTGGCATGAGCTGGCTACCTGCGCCTATTTTCCATCGTTAACCAATATTTAAAACGTAATTGATCCTGCACCTTTTCTCGGAAATCGGGAAGAGGAGCTTGTCAGCCTTGGTGTATCCGCAAAAGCAACGCGAGCATATTTCACGTATATCTCTGAATTCTCTAGGAATCCCGGCCGCTTATCCCTTTAAGTCTAATCTAGTGTTTGCGCAGTCTACTTTTTACACACACTAACAGCAACGACTTTCGGCTCCTGCAATCTGTTGGATCAAGCGAGGTGTCAACACCCTGAAAAATATATGACTCGTATCCAGATTTTTGGAAAAGATGCTGGAATCGTTGGAGGTGTAGCGTGAGTATCTTCTGATCTCGGGCCAAAAAGTGGTCCAGCAAATCCCGTAACAGCCCCTGGGGTAGTGACTCGCCAAGACGAAGTTGGCCGGCTGCAACGTCAGGCCTTCACATTACTGAAGATTGTCTCTAAAACTCAAGCAGTATAAAATGAGCAGACTCTGGAAGCTATATTTTACAAAGAAAAAATGTTGAAAGGTATAGTGATAAAAATATCTTAGCAAGGAAGAAGGTTAGAAATGTAATGTGCATGGCAAGTTGCGATCCTTTCTCTCTGAAAGTAGCTTTCCAAGTTGAGCCAAGCTTGGTCCCTGCTTTTTTCTTGATTTGCAGGCTTCTTGGATGCTTTGCTTTTCGATGTTTTCAAAGACGTACGCGACCTGTGAAAGTTCGCGTAACGCCTTTTTGCTGACCAAATTGGACAGCTCTTGCGCCGATCGTGGCAAAGCGATGCTTGTCAACTCAGTCATGGCATAAAGCCCCTCAGCCATGAGCTCCATAATGTAAAACGTGACTTTATGCCCTGAATAAAAGCAAATGTTTAACATCATTGCTGTGAGACTCGTAATTTGTTCCATACCTTTTAGTTGAAAGGCCAAAGCCGATGGCGTGTCAGCCTCGTCAATCAGGCTCTTGTTAAACGAGGCAAGACGGACAAGATCCCAAGCAAGAAGAAATTTGTCTTCCTTCTTGCCCGCCACTTTCACCTCGCCATGGCAATAATTTCGGCCCCAATTGGACTGACTGACGATGCTGACGACACCGTCAGGGCGCTCCAAGCCGGCATCGTTACACTTCTGATTGGTCCTAATAGCAACCTGTGAGTATATCTGGTGTTCATCATATTGTACTTAGTAAAAGTACCAGCGTAGGTGAATTCTTTTCTCTGGATTGCTGAGGAGAGAATCCAGAACTGGATCCCCATATGCACTCCAGAGCTCGGTTTCGCTATCCATTTGACTCAATAAAGTGTCAAATGGAAGCTTTTCCATCCTATTGCAGCTGTTAGCCACTTTACATAGCAATGGTACACAGGTCATTATAGCTTACAATCGGCGGACAGCGTTCACTGCGCTTGACTTTGCGTCGCTCATTTCCAGTGTCAGCTGGCAGAGTTGCGCATTAGCAGCTTTGAGCTTCAGCTTGCCTGTCTGATAGTTCTATAGAGTAGAGTATAATAAGGTACACAAATATCTTTGAGCAACGATATAGCTTACGTCGATGATATCCTGGATTACTTCAACCTCATGGTTTTTAAACTCCTGGCAGTCTTCAACCCAGCACTGGACTTGTGCTTTATGCAAATCTTCCAGCAACGTGCTGCCGAAAGTATCCAGCATGCTTTTGCTGTACTGGTTTGGTTTCAGCAAAAGGACATGCTGGACCGAACTATAGATCATATTCGAAAAAAATCCTCTAAAGTCACGAAAGCGTTACTTACATTATTTCGAAGACAGCCATTTCGAAAACAACATTTCGTTGATTGCCCTCAATCGCCTTGATCGCTTTTCGCTGGAACTGGAAAAGTTTATCCGAAACATCTACGCCTCGCACAATCCATCTGTTTTCATGTTTTTGAGGGACCGACATTGTAACCTGTGCTGGTCCGTGCTTGCATGAAGCGCTGTCCAGTTTCTGAATATGATATACATAAATGAGTATCCTATTTACGATTTTCTCACTGAACCTGAAACTTGCCTTTTTTTTCCGACCCGCAGAAGGTGATCCCGTCTGGATACTTATTGATTAAATTTGACGTTCAGGCGAAAAGCATCATAATATTACCGCGAATTTGAGAATCAGCTCCTCGTAAACTCGCTTCTCTCCCGCAGCAACTGCAGCTTTCCGAACTGCTCCAACGTCGAGCTCCCGCCAGTAGGTCTCGGTGTCAAGACACTTCAGTATCTATAGCAACGAGTGAGCGATCTAAGTACGTAAGAGTAAAACATTTTAGGTAATACCTCGAAATCATCCGCTTGTATGCGATTTGCCCAGTTGCGCGGAGGAGTAGCGCCATCACGCTTGATTTCAGCGATGCATCTCTTGAATGCTTTTTCCGCAGCAAGCCTGGTCCCAAATTCGAAGTTCTTGTAGAAGGCAACGAGTGAAAAGGACGTATATGCGTTTTTGATATATTGTATGTGCGCTTCGAGCTGTGTATCGGGTTCTATGGTTGTTGATGGTTCATCCATTTTGACGTTGCTATGAGACGCTGAGGGAGGTGACCTGTTTGTTGCTAGGAAGCCCGAGCCTCTTGGCGGAGTACCGAGTCTTTTGGTGCTGCGCAATGGTACGCTATGCGTCCAGTGTTGACTAGAGCTTGCGATGATTCAACGTCTGTCATCTCCACCTTTCCACTGCTGCGCTGAGCCTATGCGAAAAGTTGGGATAATGGTAAAGGCTTTCGGTAATAATCTCATATTTAACCGAATCTTTCTTAATTGAACGGGTTAAGCAAGCTTCTTAAGCTTTTCTTCTTTCTCTGTATTGTTGCATCTATTAAATTGGCTTCAGACAATCTGCACTAGGCTATCTGCTACGAGCACAGGGGGTGGAACCGTCAATATGATCGTAAAACATTGGAAGTCATTTCAAAAATTTCCGACACTTGCTTGCGTCACACTCTTTTTCGCCGCTCCAGCTACAAATCTACGTACTGAGGATAGTTTGAGAAGACAACGTACCATTTCATTGCGAACAGCAACTGCCGAACTCAATGGAAACAGGTATCAGGATGAGATGAGGTAGCTACGCTACATGCT
>KK100010.1:539132-571467 GCA_000611695.1 Rhizomucor miehei CAU432
TAGTGATTAGTGTTATATTCCACGAGCAAGAACGTATAGCTGGAACTTGCAGATTGGTCGACATCCGCTTGTAGAAAGTTGTAAATCCTCAGGAATGCCGCTTAGTTTATGATAATAGACATGCTTTACGTGTATGAAAAAGGATCCAATGTTTAAATTGAACCGGGAGATGGAGAGCGTGTTGAGAGATTGGAAGTTTGTCAGAAGCAGTTAATGCGACTTGAGATGGTGCTACACTGGCTCGAACCTGCCCCATATTTGAGAATTTCCGCACACAGCTTCCTATGGGTGGCTTTCAAGCACATGTACCTATCCCCATCATCCTTGCTCTACAGTTCTCTGTAAATGATTAATGATCAGCGCGTTTGCATCCATAGAAACTAAGTTTTTAAATAGTGGGATTCAACATACAAGTGCTTTTTAACGCTACGCAATCCCTCTCGGTGGATATTTTCCCGGGACAGGGTGCGCCAGTGATGGCCGCGAGCAATATCATCAGGCGCAATCTAAGGTAAAATATGATTGTAATTCTCGTAAGGATCCATTCGTGTTTCACCACTCGTCTCAGGACTATCCACCCTTGCTCTCTTCAGAAATCTCTTCATAGCACAATGCTAAGTATGTACTCATACCAATATCAGATCGATGTTTACGTAAGTGTATTTCTCGCAATGCCCTGGGCAGGTATGACAGTCAAAGTTTTTTGATTGACAGTCTAACTTTTTGATGATTGATTCCAACTTTTGATTCACTGTGCCTAAGTTTCTGACACTGAAGGCAAATTAAACAAACATGGCTGGCCAATAGAAATTAAGACGAGTGCTAGCTTTTTCAACCGGTGAGTTAACTTGCTGGAGACTGGCGCAAACCGGTTTCGCAAGACACACCAAGTTTCTATCGATTCACGCAAAGTTCCTGAAAGTTCGCGCGTAGTTTCTTTGGGATTGCGCAAAGTTTTATATGGTTATAGCAGAGTTTTTGTTCATACGCGCCAATTCTTATGAAAAATGCTGGATATATCTATATGTTTGATACTTCTTCAAGGCATAAAGGAACGAATTCTGTTGCGTGTTTAATCCAGCCATGGATATCCTCCTCCGTCAAGAAAAAGCAGCTTCTTGCACTCTCCGGCTTAAGGTGTCATCCACACTTAGACGGTTTCGTCTAAAAGTTGCCTTCATTTTTGCCCAGCATTCTTCAATTGGATTCAAGAATGGAGAGTAAGGAGGTAGATACAGGCAGCGGTAACCACGTTCAGTTATTAAAGTCTTCAAGTATGTACCGTGATGTATAGAAGCGTTGTCCATGACTAAGTAGGCTCCCTGTAAGCCAGCATTATCCAAGATATCCATGACTGATTTGAGGAAATCTTGGTAGTTGCTTGCGTTTGTGCCCACTGTGTTCCTTTCAGTGCCACCAGGAACTTTTCTTTTCTTCGAGGACGACGGCTTTCGAAGCATCATACTGACGATACCGCGAGCATGAATGGCACCGAGAATAGATACATTATTTGTCCTCTGTGTACAGTGGCGACAGCGGGCTCTCCTTTCCGAGATCATCCCATACAGCGAATCATATGGGTTTGAAAGCTGGCTTCATCAATGAAGACACAGTTGGTGAAGAAGTCCACGTCAGTGCCATTCAAGTCTGCAACCCATTGCTTCCTTTTGCGCAGGATTTCCTCAGAGTTTCTCTTTTCGAGAAGTTTCTTAACGCGTTTGAAAGACAATGCGCATTCGTTAACAATATGGTCCTGCAATGCTGTCTTACTGATCTTTAAGTCCTCGAATCTGCTGCAAAGTGCTTCCATAGTCTCATCGACTACTGCTAGCGGATGTTCTTCGATATAGTCGATGAGGAACTCAGAATGCTCTTCCTTTAGGATCGGCTTCCAACCTCTTCGCTTCCCTTCTTCGTAATCTATCGGTATCTCGTTGCAGCCGCTTTCCCTCCATTTCTGAATTGATCTCTGCGCTGTTCTCTCGGTGATTCCGCAGGCTCGACCGGCTGCTGCCGCCGACATGTGCGTTTCTTGCACCAAATCGATAAGTTCTGTTATTTGCGAGGAATTGTACTGCCTATAATCTCCTCTAGGACCGCGAGGAACAACGGACTTTGCAGTGCCTTCAGGTTTTACATCCTCGTTTTCTAGGTCTTGATTAGCATCATTCCGAGATTCAGTAGCTGCGGGCTTATCTCTGGCTACCGAGTCTTTGCGTGCCAAAAACTCATCGAGCGTGACCAAGGACGCGAGCTCGGTGTTGCTGTCGATGTCCATTGGTTCATCTTCGCGAACAGACGAGCCTCGCCCGTTTTCATGTACAAACTTGTAAACTTTTTGATCGTTCATTTGTGAAATGTAATGTTACAGTGGAAAAAAGTCGGTGGAACAATGCCGCCAAGTTTATTTCTCTCTACGCGCTAAACTAAAATGAAAGTAACGCCAAGCATCTTCGAAAAAGCCGTTAATACAGCCGCCAAAATTTGGTAGGGAAATCCGCCAAATTTTTTGGAAGAGTCCGCCAACCGACTTCATCGACATGCGCCAAAGTTTCCGATTTTACTATAATTTCCGCGAGATCATTGTTGGCTAAGTCGCCACAACGAGATTGCCAAGCTGTGGGGGCTAGTAGTTTCCCAGGTTTAGCAGTTCATACCTGCTTCTAAATTGCTTCAACTGTCTTCAGGGCAAGCGGGGCAGCAAAGTAAGAGTTGCAATGATTGAGCTAACGATGATGAAAACGATCAAAGAAATGCGCATTATAGATGGACTTGAAATACCGAAAATCCCTATGGTTCTGAAGAGTGCGATTTGCGCAAGCCCTTTTTATATCTTACAGTGTTTAAGACGCCACAAGTAGTTAGCAAATGCTTTTAAAAACGAAATTGGAGAAGAAAAGTGCCCGCTTCTTCAACATATTTCTCGATACTGGTACTATATTGCTTGATGGCATTACGGTGACGATTTCGATACCAAAACATGAATGTTGACACACTCTACATAAAAATTAAATCCTGGCTCGACCTTTGCAAAGACGCACAGCAAACAGTAATTGCCGATTACTTCCAGAGTCAATCTTTCTCTTTTTCTTCTTTGGAGTAGTTGTCTGTAGCATTTGTGTAAGGAGTCTACATTCCACAGATCCGGTGTACACACCTCGAGTGTTTCGTTCAAGACAACGATAATAAGAAGAAAATATGCAACGATTACAACGAGCAAAAGCTGTCGTATTTATTCATTCTGACTACGCACTTTCCATTGCTGCTACAGGTTCTGTGGGTCGGTAGTATGGACCATCGCGCAAATAACGTTGTAACATTGGATAATGAGCTCCTAGATTGCTGGCTGCATTGTCTGCCCTGACCAAAGCTTCAACGATAGCGAACTTCCATTGCTACAAAGTGAAAAAAAAGAAGTTAGCAAGCGAGTTCATTTCATCGTCTTATAAGCATAAAATGCCTGATTACCTGGCCGGGCAACGAATGCTCTGTCGTACGATCCAACAGGTAGCCAAGAAATTGACCTGAGCTAGCCATGACCTGTTGTCCCCATGTATGCGTTGCAATTGCATGCAGCGTTGCAAAGGCAGCCGTTCGGATCTCTGGAACAGGTTGCCTTGCTGTCTGGACTAGACTTTCCAAAGTTGATGGTCGACCTTATTGTTTGGCAGCATACGTTGTTAGATAGTAGTTTTATGGAAGACATGTACGCGATCCTTACCTTCAACTGATCTGTATATCTCCTCTGTTATCTGCTCAGTTTCTGGACCATCCCTGGTGAATAAAAAGTGAATGAATATGAGATGATGCATACTTGATAATTTCTCTCGCAAGTCCTTTTACCTTACACCTAATATTTTAGACAGACTTTGCAGATAGACAGCTTTGATATCTCCAGACGAGGTACGATAAGACTCGACAAAGTATTCCCTAAGAGAATTTCTGAAAAATAGCTGGAGATTTGCCGGATGCGATGCAATCAATCCAGTAGCTGCCACAGCGACTGTCTAAAGTCAAAAGGTTTTAATGTTAATTGATATTTACATGTAAAAAACGAATATTGAACTTACCAAGATCTCTCTGTTTGTGCTGGTGTCGAGACATCTGTGTAATCTGGAAAACACATGATACTTTTGTTCGATCGACGCGAATGGAATATCCTTTGGAGGCCAGTTAGCATTCCATGACCCAAGATGTATACCTTCATTTTGACCATACCTTGTTTTCACCCAGCTTGCCAAAGAACTTGAAGGCGAGCGACTTTGTCAAAACAACTCCAGTATCGCTTTCGTCTTCGTTATCCATCAATTCAGCAAGACTATCAAGAAGACCAGCCTTTTCTAGAAATGTAAGGCCAGAGCTGCTCACGGCAACCTAAGGATAAAGTGAATTAGAAGATTTTTTCTATCGCTGCCATCCATCACAAAAGCAAATCCTACTTCACCGAGAATCTCTATGGCGTTCAGACGTAAAAGTAAATCCGGTGATTTGACTTCGTCTATCAGCGTTTGGATTAGACCAGAGGATTCTCCTAGGTCGAATGCGCGATCGGATGAACCCGATACTGTAACAACGAGCTCGTAAACTCGGAAACGTACAGTTTCGTTCCTGGAATGAAATAAATATAATAGCCCTTCACTCTATACTAGAGTATGACTTACATGTTTAATAGACTCTGCAATGCATTTACGTTCTCTTCAAACAAGGCATCAGGTTCCTTGCTACCGATCTAAAGGTACTTTGTGTGAGTTGATGTGATAAGAGAAGCAAAGCATATTCATCTTACTTTGCTAGCAAGTTCAACTGCTTTTGATGCAATTCCAGTATCTTGAAATGCCATCGTCGTTATAATCATTGGAAACATATTAGAATGTGCCTTCAAAATATATACTTAGCAATTATCTATCCACTTTCTACCATTTTTTTCGACTCACCACTTGCTTTGTCGCTTCATTTGATGCCAAACATTTCTCAGCTTGTTTCAACGAAAGTAACCGGATAGGTGGCGAGAAATGACTTAAACCTTGCAACAAGAAGGTCTAGTAACCAGTAGCATAAGCGTTTTTCTATGCTCCAGTTGGTTTTTTAAATGTCCAAAAGCATCATCTCTTTACCTCGTTGCTCTGGTCCGCAATAAGTTGCTGGTAACCAATAGGTTGCAGCAACTTCCCAACAACTTCACATAAAACCTTAACCAAGTACTGCTCCTCTTCGCTTTCGTCCTCTACCGCTGCAAACATTTGATAGAATGCTCGCAAAGGCACTGTCTCAAAAATAGCCTCGGTTTGCTCCGCAGCGACATTGTCTAGAGAGAAAGAAAGAGATTCACGTTAACATCTCTTAGGTTGTGTGAGATCTGTACACCAGCATCATTCGTTACCAGATAGTGAAACGGACAATGCTTTGAGTGCGTCGATCTTGTCTCTGTTTGAGTAGGACGAAGGCGATTCTGCGATCCGCGCGATGCGTTCGAGTGGTGTCACAACGGAAGGCATTTTGCAAAGTGGAAATACGGCCTAAATTGGGTATCGGAAACCCATTTTTAATCAATAATCTTTGGAATGAAAATAAAGATACAAGGAGGGTTACTATTCATTATTTTGCAAAGAGCCATTCTCTAGCTTTATCGACACTGAGAGCAGCGCGCTCTTCAGTGTGCTTGACCAAGTCGGCATCGCCTGCGTCCAACGCATCGACGATAGCAGGGAATACTTGAGAGGCATATCCGGTCCACAAACCAGGTGCATAAACAATATGCTTGAACCAAGTACGGTCCTTGATACCCTCTGGATCCAAGAAACCACGCTCAAAGTAGGTAAGGCGCTTGTTGGTACGGGCGACGCGTCGAGCAACCTTGGCAGGAAGCTTTTTGTTGTCATCAATGAACTTTTGCACTTTTTCGTCAAGACGTGCACGGCGCTTCTCAAAGTGACCGGCAGCATCAGAAAGCTTGCCAATAGCCTTCTTCAAAACAGAAAAGTCTTTGGATTGGGCAGAATAAGCAGAGATCTTGTCTGCATAGTCGGTCAAGACTTCTGCATAGTCACCAGGGGAAATTGGTAGGATGGCAGAGTCAGCAAGACGCAGGGTCATCAAGCCCCAGATCTTGACAAGAGTTTGATGATAGTAGAAGTTAGGATCGCCAAACTTTTCCATCCAGTGGAAGCTATTGGAACGATGTCGTTTCAGTGTTCTCCGATTTCACTTTTCTCTCTTTATCATTACCTATCGTAGTTGCTGTGGTAAACACCATAGTCGCCCGAGAATTCCATGCTGATACTGGCAATGCCAAGATGATCCAAGAAAGGAACAAAATCGGAACCAGAGCCAAGTTGGCCGACGAAAGGCTTAGGAGCTGGCACGCCGGTGCGGTTGGTGAACTCACTCCATGCTTCATACACAGTCTTGCCAGTTCGAGGGTCCTGGACGTTGCTAGTAACTTCATAAATCAAGTTGCTTAGAGAGGGAGAAGCTTGAGCCTGGAAGTGAGATCCAGACACAGCAACGTCGACATTGATGTAGACGACAGCCTTCTCGCTGAGCCATTCCTGGTTATCTTCGACCCATTCAGTTGAACCAACCAAGCCATACTCTTCAGCATCCCAAGATGCAAAAAGAATAGTTCTGGCAGGGCGCCAGCCGGTCTTCAACATTTCACCAAAGACACGAGCAAGTTCAAGCTACAAAAAGGTCAGTAAATTCGCTCAGAAATCGATAAAGACTTAATTTTATCAATCATACCATGGATGCAGAGCCAGATGAGGGATCGACAGCACCATAAACCCAAGCGTCGCGGTGGTTGCCAAGCACAATGACACTGTCAGGCTCCACTGCACCTTCAATAACACCGATAACATCCCAAATGGGGGTAATCTTTTCCTCGACAATGTTGACAAGGTTCACGTCGCCTTCACTAGGGCCACTGTAGTAATCGACTTCTTCGAGTCCACCAGCCCAATCGTGCTCGCCACGGACACCATGGCCTTGCGTAGCCTTGAGCAAAGGAAGGGCGTCTCTCCAGGAGATAGGCAACGAAGGGATCTTGGCGAGACCTTCAACTTCATCTCTGTCGAGTCTCGGGGCATCCTTGGTGGCAGCGTAACCGGGTGTGAGAGGATCGCCGGCTGTCAAGGACAAGTATTGGACAGAACCACGTTGCACAGAGCTCGGTGATCGCCTGTGAAATGAAATAAAAAGTGTGAGAAATAGTATATATGAATGCAAGAAATCCACAACACTTGCCATGGGCCTTCTGGGTACGACTTTGCGGGATTAGAGAAGGGATATCCTTCCTTGTTGAGCGGACCATCATCAATGGGGTCTGAGTAAATGAGAGCACCGGCACAGCCAAACTTTTCGGCGGCGCGAACCTTGAGACCACGGAAAGCACCACCGTATCGCATCAAGGCGATAGTTCCTGTCAAGTTAATACCTTGGTCGACAAGGTACTGGAAGTCTTCAACGCGACCATAGTTTGCATAAACAACAGGGCCGGTAGCTGTTCCATTTTTGGAATAACCTAGTAGTCCAAATATGTATAATTGAGCCCAAACATGAGCCCAAACAAGTTTTGCTTATGTGCTCATATATATGCTTGGACGTTACCATGGAACGTGGGAACATTGTCTGGGTTCTTACTGGTTTCGTCCTCGTCAACGACGTCTTCGCGAAGTTCGGCTTCGTAGCGAAGCTCCTTTGGACCGGAGACGATAGCAAGTCGGTGCTTGACAGGGTAGTTAAGCATAGGATAGTATGTCTTGATCGTCGTGTTGGTGATTCCAAACTCAATGAACTTGTCGCGAGTCCATTCAGCCTGGCTCTTGTCGTTGTCAGTTCCAGCAAGGTGTGCGACAGAGGTATAGTGCTTCAAGTAACCGCGAATATTTTCATTGTCAGGGAGATCGAGCATAAGTTTTTCAGTCTGCACCAGCTGATCCTTTCCTGGCCAAAGCTCTGTAATGCATAAAAGTTGACGTTAATTAAGTCCCATAGCCATCATAATCATAAGTGAGAGAGAACCGCGCGATGTTGGCGGATATACTTGCGTCCATCGTCTGATGAGCCCTGGATGAAATAAGCAATAACACCACCCAAACCGGCGAGTACTAGGATAATTGCAATTATGATAAGTGCATTCTTGACCCAGGATCGTCGCGGAGGCTGCAGTGTCATGCTCTGTCTATCGATGAGGGGAGCGCGCTCTCCCTTGGAGCCCACAGTGTGCTCCCACCATCTGCGGATACGGCCGGGCTGCTGTGTGCCCGCGTTGCTTTCCTCTTGAGGCACCGAAGAGTATCCTTGAGCCATGAGGAAGGAAAAGGAGGTGAAAAGAAGCGGGCTATACCCGTGCGCTCGGTGAAATAGTGTAAAAGGTCAAGCGGAGATCAGCTAAAAAAATATGCAAAAAGGACGCTGAGACCGAGGTGTCGGGATGTGCAAAGTTTGAAAAAGACGCCAACCTGCCCGACTCTTGCGCGTTCCATGTGTCACAAGAACTGCAGCTTATTTAAACTTTCTTTGACTTTCGCTTCCCTAATACCGGCGCGCAGTCTCCGCACAGAAAACCTCTTCGTTGCCAATTTCCTGTTTGCATGGGTTCGTGCTTTGTTGCTAACCGAGTAATCTGTCTGTCCTGTCGGAGCTGTGTCAGAGCAACAAACACGAACTTTTCATCGTGCAATGCCTTGCTACATGCGCCAGAAAAAACTAAAGCAGTAACATACGCATGGAAACAATGAAGTTTAGGTGTAAATAAGAAGGCAGGCAGACGCCACTTGAGCTATGCGACAGCTTCACTTCTTTATATCGAAATGCATTTGTGGATGAGATTGCTTTTTGAACAAAACAAATCTCTTAGGCGGAACTCGAATGAGGATTCATGCAATGGGGAGGATAAATCGATCTTCAGGATCCATGCCGCTGCCTTATTTTACCTGGGTTCCTCAGCAAAGCATGCGATCCAAACTTCCGGTTAGATTGTTGGTCCCCCCTTGCAATCATTTATAATTGGATAATACATTGCCCACAGCAACAAACAGTCGAGTTTTTGCAATGATGACAACGTGACGACGAGTACCGCGTTAATTACATTTGACATTTAGGGTATTATGAAAAAGGATTCTTTGCAACTATAGCATCCACCCTTCCTTTATGCAAGGATGTACATGTCGGGGGTTTTCTCGCAACGAGGCAAAAAGTTATAAAAGAACTACATGAACTTGATCTGTAAAAATAACGCTTCTTCCATCGTTGGAGTTAAGATCATGTCTGGCTTCAAGATTAAAGCCTTTCCCACCACCGACCAGCCTGGAAAGTTTAAGGAAACCACGTATGATGCACCTCCACTGAAGGACGATGAAGTTTACATCAAATTGCTGGCGTGCGGTTTGTGCCACACCGACGTGCTTTACATGTCCCAGCCCGATACTATCTTGGGACACGAGCCTGTTGGCGAGATCACTGAAGTTGGTAAACAAGTCAGACGATTCAAGAAGGGCGATTTTGTCGGGTAAGTGTCAATGATCGAGTATTATTCAAGTCGTAAAAAGGTAGGCAACTGACGAGTGAAATGTAGTTACTCCTACTTGAGAGACTGCTGTCTAAATTGCCGTCAATGTATTTCTGGCAACGATATTATGTGTCCTCAGCGGGTTATGTTTCCAGAAGGCAACAACAATGGTTTTGCACATGGCGTTGTATGCAAATAAGGGTAGGTAGAGAGCACGGAGGATAAACGGCGACTATGACACAAATAGCTAACTGAAATTCTTCTGTGTCTAGTTTTGTTTACAAGGTTCCAGATAGCCTCACGCCTCAAGAAGCTGCGCCTTTGATGTGCGCTGGCTTGACTGTCTTTAGCGCTTTAGTGCAAGCCAAATTGATGCCCACAGCCAGAATTGCAGTCGTTGGCATTGGCGGTCTCGGACATTTGGCACTTCAATTTGCACGTGCGTGGGGATGCCATGTTACTGCCATTTCCCACACACCAGTAAGTTGCCATGTAAACTATTTTGCGACGAGCTCTTAATTGACTTGATATCTCTGATGACATTCTAGAGCAAGAAAGAAGAATGCTTAAAGTTTGGAGCCCACGACTTTATGGCTTCCAAGGACTTTACACCGGAGTATATTGAAAAGGCTCCCAAATTTGATTTGATCCTGGACACTGTCAGCGTTGATCTGGAATGGGATACATATCTCGACCTTTTGGACAGGTAAACTCCTAGCAGTTAATATATTGCTTTTACCATCGCGATCATTATTGTTTCTGCTCACACAGATGCTGAACTATGTAGAAACGGTTCCTTCTTTTTAATTGGTATCCCAAATGGTCCTATACAGATAAAAAATATCGTATCCTTCTTGCAGTCCCAGCGCGTTTTCAAGGGAGCCATTCTCGGAGGCAGATACTATGTGCAAATGATGCTCGAGTTTGCTGCTCGTCATCAGATCAAACCTGTCACTCAAAAGTACCCGATGGTAAGTGGGAGATATAAAGAAAAGATGAAGGCCGGGCCCAGTTGCTTTAATTATACTGATTACCGTTGGTTGATATACAGACACCAGAAGGCATCCAAAAGGCTATCGAAGACAGTGAAGGAGGGAAGACTCGTTACAGAGCGGTGCTTATCCCAGAGCACACATAAGATAGAGTACAGATGTTTTAAATACTTTGCAACCAACTTTGGTTTTTGTATTTAATAAACTTTGTTGTGAACACATGAAAGCACTGTTTTTTTATGAGCGTTACGTATAATTAGAGGGAAATATACAATGATTGAAGCTTTCCCATAGGGTATACAATTATGCCGGAAGCGTACAGTCCTACTGATAAACCGAGTGCAACTTGCAGCATTTGAAGAGTGAAGGGTGCTTGTGTTTGATCTTCTTGATGCAAGAATGCAAAAGCACTGCGTACACCTACATAAAAATATCCCTTTTTTGTAAGTCATGTATGACTTGATAATACAAAGAAGCCTAGCTCGCACATTACCTATGCTACCAGGAACTAGTAAAGTAATGCCGACGCAGAGTGGGCCCAGTGGCGGTTCTTCAGTTAGTTTGCATGCAAAATTTGAATACAATCCCATAGCAAATGCTGCGATGGTACTCAGGATTTGAGCATCGCTGACAACTTTTCCGAGGAAATAGAGGACGCAGAATCCAATAGTGGCACAGCAGATCTGGGAAGCATATTGGTGTCGAGATGAGCCATAACTCAACCCAATAGATATACTCATAACGGGAACAAGCGGGATGTAAAACCATGGTGATACCGGTGGACCACAGAACCCATCGTCAGCAACGTCAGCGTCGAGAGTCAAGTATAAACGACTGCCTATTTGGAGTCCGTAAGCGAGCATAAAGGCAAGTATGATCGCATAAGTGAGTCGGATAGTTCCAGTTGTGACCTGGCGCGACGTGATTTCCATCTAACAAAAGAAAAAAAGTATGATATGCAAACCTCTTCAGTTAGTTCAATATGCACAAAGTTATTGCAAATCGAACGTATGATAAGTTTGCTTACGACTGCCATTGTCATGCCATATCCGGGAAGAAGAATCAAAATGGACGACACTGCGACCTTTGTAAAACAGGCATATCGACTCAATGCGCGTGCAAAGAATCCGACAAAGATACTGCAGGAGACTTCATATACAGGGCCGTATGCAGGAAAGTTGTTTGCCACGATAAATAGCAGCGCTGCCACGAGGCCAGCAGCTGCCGCCGCGGAAGCATCAATCCAGGTCCCATCAAACATGCAGGCGGTAGCTGTGAAGCCAGTCAATGCAAAGGAAAGGCATACTGCAAGGTTACTGCAGGTAGGCTCTGAGGCCAAAATCTCCTTTAAAGATATAAGGCATTCTTCTGGAGGAGTGTGACCTTTGTAAAGATTGTTCATACTTCGCACGACGCGGGATATCCGCCATACATCAAATGATTGCGGTGATTTGACAGCAATGGTCTCGGGTTCTGGTAAGCGTGGATTTGTAACAGAAAACAGTACCAAGTCAGGTACAATTGAAACGTTGGCCTGCACTCTGAGCATCTTTGCAGCGTGCTTCATTGAGTCTTCCTATATATCCCACGAGTTGATGGATTAGGAGATGTTTAAGTCAAACAAGGTTTACAATTCAAGACACTTCACTTACTACCCTGTGAGAAGGTACTCCAAATTGCAGTAAGCTTTGACCCAGAGTCAGGACAATCGCCTTCCTAGTTTGGAATAGTTGCTCATGCGCAGTAGTTGACGTCGCTTCATCCTGAGTAGATACGTTTACATAAATATCGTTGCAACTTTTCAACTTTTCATCAACGGTATCTTTAGGGACTATAGGAGATGATGAAGATGCCTCCAAGGTTGTTGCGCTGCTATCGTAATGGGCTTTAGATACATGGTCTATGTTGAAAAAGGAGTTGCCATGTTCCAAGCTGTTTCTACTAGCTGAGGAAGCGACCGTCGTCTTGTCATCTTCGTCGTCTGATGATATATGCCTTTTACACTTTTCGTTGTCACTGACGAAGCAAGGCAGTCTCGGTCTTTTCGGAGGCGTTACCGAGTCTACTAATGGCCTGGTCCGTTTACGGACAGATGGAGATTGCTGTTGCTCTGCAGAAACCCTTCCGCTATCTGTGTAACCAGCTTTTGATAGGTCAAAATGAGATGGAGAATTGGAGTAATTTGCGACCATTGTTTCACTGCTTAGGGACCGATTTGATACATATCGTTGGTCAGGAGCAGTGTCAATAGCCGCCGCCGCTCGGTCTTTGAGCCGTGCGATGTCTTGTGTAGTGGTACAGTACATATCGCTGGGTCGAGTGCTCTCAGTTGCAAGGATAGTTGCCGAAATGAATGGATTTGATGGAGGGATCTTGTGCTCGGCCATGGAAATGCCCTAACTGGCAGTCTATAATTGCATATAATAGGCGAAAGAAAAGAGTACACCCTGTGTCTTGATCTAGTCCAAGCGTAGCCCCAACCTACGATGTCATTGCATACAAATACAGTGCAGAAAGCAGGATTTTTATGCGCAGGTTTACGTATATGTTTTTCCAATTATACCAAGAAGCTTATACTATTCTTCTATTCATTTCTCCTATTTTCTACTAGAAAAATTACATGTAAACTCGAATGAATACAAACCTAGATAGGAACTGACAACGTTGTTCATTGAGCAGAGACATCAACTACCGCTGATCTATATTTCTACTACCTGCGCTCGAAGATCTCACCTAGAACTTGGAGCTCTGCTCGGATACTAGAAAAGGTCGTTATTGACGGAAATTAGTGCTAAGAATTCAAGCTCGTCCGAGAAGCCGTTTGCAGCATCCAAAGCGTATACATGAAGATAAAGCTGCTAAAATACGCATAGTCGTGAAGAAATCTTTTTTGACCCGATATGATTCTCGATATCGGGGTAAATATCGGCATCAAGCTCATTGGACGTGGACAGGATAGCAACGCAAACCATACAGAAAGGGTATACACACGATGATGTGCATAGAGCCCTGATCCAATGTCGTATTGTTCTGCCTTATTGTTGTCACCCCGATCAAGATGCGTACCATAAAAGGCACCATCTTTGACAACACTTCAGGGTCTTGTCGTCATAGTCGTCATAAAATCATGATTGGGTTGTATTTTCTAGCTTGAAACAAAGGAGATGCTTTAAAGTGGGTGAAGATACGCTGATGGAAAGAAAACTCGAAAAGTGAGCCTAGCAGCACACACGTGGCATCTCTGGGGCGAATTTATTTTCTCTACAAACCTTACCGCGCATACAGATCGTGTTCCTCATTCCGTCAGAGGACATATAGGATCAAAACTGTCGCATACAAGACTCTCCTTGCTCTGTTTGTCTTTTAAGACGCAACTTGGAAACCAGCTCGCAGAATCACCACCTTAAAACACTTGTTGACACAATGGAGCTTGCAATGGAGGACGTCCAGGAACATACCGAGTCAGCGCATGTCATGTCCTCGGATCACTCGGAACAACGCGAAGGTCACCAACCCGACTTGAACTCAACCAATGCAGCTCCCTCTGCCACCGACTCCTTTTCTACTCTTTCACCAACTCGAGTATCGAATGAAGAAGGCTTGCCCAATAGCCGTGAAGAGTCGATGATGGAGGAGCGCAACCAACCAGCATTTACGTTTAGCTTTTCGTACGACGTCGCTTCAACTACTGCCCGAAATGGAGTCATGTCAAACAGAAGAAGTGTGTCTTTTGCCGAAGGTGACGCAACTACGCCTTCCTACGCATCTTCTCGCATCTCTAGCTTTTCCCAGCCTCCACTTCATCGCTCAGTATCTTCCTTTACGCATGATCGCTCTAGACAGGGCAACGGACACCTGCAAAGCAGACCCAACAGCATGCTTTCGGATGTCGTCGCCGTTCGACCGCGTCAAATACTGTCTACGCATCGCTCAAGATCCATGGTCGGATACCGTTATCGGCATACCAGAACGCTTCCGTTGTCTTCTGACTCTGACATGGAACGCTCCACCAGCAGCCTACCATCGATACACATGGGGAGCGGTTTAGTTTCGCCGGCAACTCACCAACGGTATCGCCTTGGCAACCTTTCGAGAAACAGCGCAAATGCCTCTGATACTCCACCCGATGCAGGATCATCAGCTTCAAGACAAGAAGAACAGCTTGGAGGGCAAACTGGGTGGTCTCGATTGTCATCCTCATTGGCAAGAATTTTTCGGGCTGCAAGCAACGATGTGGCAAACTCGGACCAACAGCAGCAGCAGGAAGAACAACAACAACAACAACAACAACAACAAACAAACACAGGTTCGAAGTGATGCATCAAGCCCTGCTGCGATCGCTGGTGCCGGAGCTACGACCACGACTACCACTCCATTGGCTGTGACAGTAAATGTCCCACCACAGCAGCAGCAGCCTGCACCTTCAAAACGATCTGTCGATGTCCGTTGTCAAAGTCTCGGTGAAGAAAGTAATCCAGAAGATTTGCTCTGGTACGGTTTTGCTTGCAGTAAACGCATGTAGTCACCTGTTGTTAATTTTTTTTGCTCCCACATTAGCCCCATTTGTCGTGAGATCTTTAGGGAAGTTACTGTCACTTCATGCGGCCACACATTTTGGTAAGTAGAAAAGCAATCTTTGCCTACGACGCGCGTGTGACTAACCTATCGCGGCCTTATAGTAATCTTTGCATCACCCAATATTTGGCGACTTCAAATGATTGTCCTCTGTGTCGAGCCAGACTATCAAGTCAAAACTTGTATCCAAATTTCCAATGTAAGAAGGAGAGACATTTGATACTCATCCAACTGACACTATCTGTGGTAACTAGTCAACAAACTTGTGGAGCAGTATCGCGAAGAAAAAGAGTCTGCAGGCGCAAGAAAGATGTTTGGATTAAGTTCGAGCGCTGTTGCGTTGAAACAAGAAGTACTCCAGCGAGGAATATCTTCAAGCATCCTTGAAAACCTATTGAAAAATATGACGTATCAAGGTACGAGTGCTTTTTTTTCTTTTAGAATTTTCAAATGCGAAGAAAAGGGCAGGAATTGACGCGTATCCTTTCCTTTTTTCTTACTTTTTTCCCCCATAAAGATGCATCTGAAATGATGAAAGAAGTACTGGACAAGAAGCGCCGTCAAGAAGACGAAGAAAAGCTCGCAAAGGTTGTCCTTCTTGAAGCATTCCTCAAACAGTTGAAAGAGAAGCACGAATCTGTAAGTATAGCTAAACCATATGCGTTTCAAGATGGTCACTGATCAAGTACTGGTTAGACTATCACAAAATTGCAGGCGCAAGTAGAAGTGATCGAAAGCGATCTTCGGCGAACCAGAGAGCAGCTTCCTCTAGAGAAAGAAGGCCGCTGTCAGCGACAATGCCGTCCCCTCTCAACCAGGTCCTGCTCCCACTACTAACAATCGAACCGGCGTTAAGAGAAAGATCGAAGTACGCAATGCTATAACATCATAAGATATCTTGCTTGCTCAATATGAAACGTATCTAGGATGTCTTGGGTTTGTTTGACGCCGTCACGGAAGGGGAAAGCAGCTGTGCTCAATCCAAAAAACAACGTATATTTTCTCGCTTCGAGGATTTGCAGGATCGATACATTGAGGGCATCTGCTCAGGTGGGAAATGAGTATAATTTATCCTTTACAGCTTTTTTTTGACATAAATTATAGGTCAAATGACGCTTAATGACTTTTCATCCGTCCTTTATCAAACCACTCGCTACAGTTCTTTCCGCGTATTGGATACGATATTTCACACGGATAGTGCTCATGGTTCTTCCATCGTATCATCCATTGACTTTGATCGCGATGACGAGTTCTTTGCAGTCGGCGGTGTCTCGAAGGATATTCGTGTCTATGACTTTAGTATGATTGCGGACGGATCCCAAATGGTTGTGGACGGAGAAAACGGAGATCTTTGGCCTAGAGGCGCAAACAGGAACCCGGGTACTGGATTTATTGGCCAATTCAAACCTTCCCATATTATCCATTGCCCCGTGAAAGTATTGGACGTTGGTTACAAACTAAGGTGAGTTAGAAAACAAGATGCTCTTTTCCTTGACTGCATACTCATATATACTTGTCACTTCAGTTGTGTGAGCTGGAACCAATATCTTAAGTTTCAGTTAGCAAGCTCTGATTACGAGGGTATCATCCGCTTGTGGGATGTCAATATTGGGCAATGTGTCCGTCTTTTCGATGAGCACGAACGTCGTACATGGAGTGTCGATATCTGCACAGCCAACCCGACATACATTGCATCTGGAAGTGACGACGCAACTGTCAAAGTATGGTCGACGACTAGTCCACGCTCTATTATGACCCTGCAACATAACGGCAATGTCTGCTGCGCTAAATTTGCACCAAACGTCGCCAACTATCTCGCAGTCGGAACTGCAGGTAAACATGAAAGATCTTAAATGCTCAATCATTTGCAGTTTATTCAAATCCATTTTCTTGTATATAGATCATGAAACGACTTGCTACGATTTACGTTATGCTGCCACTCCTGTCCATGTTTTCCGTGGTCACAAGAAGGCCGTTTCTTATGTGCGATGGCTTGGTGATAAAGAAATCGTATCTGCGTAAGGATTTTTGCTACATCAGCTTTCTTATTTCATCTTCTCATCAATCATTTGCAGCTCGACAGACAGCACTTTGAAGCGATGGAACTTGGATAAGAGCGAATGCGTTCTGACATATTCTGGACATCTCAATGAAAAGAATTTCGTTGGACTTACCATCACAGACGACTGGATTGCGTGCGGAAGCGAGACCAACTCATTGTATGCGTACCACAAAGACTCTCGGTCTCCCATCGCCACTTTCAACTTCCCAGCGTCCGCAAATCCAATGTCGGTAAGTATTCAAATTCGAATAACCTTAATTTTGCCCTGCATTCACACTTGTCTGAATTTTCATTGAATAGAACGAACAAATACCAGACACTCAACAGTTTATAAGCTCTGCGTGTTGGAAGCGAGATTCAAAGACCATACTCGCAGCGAATAGCAAGGGTGTCATCAAAGTCTTACAACTCGAT
Source organism: Rhizomucor miehei CAU432 (assembly GCA_000611695.1). Lineage (NCBI taxonomy): Eukaryota > Fungi > Mucoromycota > Mucoromycetes > Mucorales > Lichtheimiaceae > Rhizomucor > Rhizomucor miehei. The sequence continues at coordinate 556,684 of KK100010.1, forward strand.
TCTTAATACCTGCCTTATGGCGAGTAAATCATACTATCTTTGATACTTTTATTTGAAAAATCTATTGGAAAATTGGATTAAAACAAGGAAAAGGTTTGCGTGTTTTAGTATTTGCTTGCGAGGGACCAACAAGTCCCTCGGCTAGAATATGAAGTTGTTTATTCACAATATCTACATCTCATTGATGACGGGGAACGCTATATCAAGCTATTAATAGGAAAAAGGCATAATTACTGGAAAAAAACATTTACTATTGGTTGTGCAATCTAGGGCCACATTGGTTATCTTTAGTAAATGCTGCATACAGTAACGCAGGAAGTCCCATTGATTTTACCTTCACTGGGTTACAGCATCTGCGAGCTGCAATGATCGGGATGCTTCGTTAACCGCTGCTGCTGGTTCCTGTCCGTTTCGTATTTTCTTTGCTGGCCGTCCAGGGGACGTACTGCCATTCCGGTCCCCCTATACAAGTATATGTCAGTACTTCGATAACCAAATGAATATATGCGCAAGCTTATGTTGATTTACCTGTTCTTGCTTCACCCTTTTTAACTTCTTTGCATCGCTGGTACCGCGCAGATCCTCGGGAAGCATTGAGCTAAGTTTGCAGCAATAAAGACGTAAGATATCGTAATCTTCGAATATTTGTTAAGTCTGGCTCACCCTTTGAGTGTTCTAAGCGTGATTGACATTTCAGATTCGTCGTATCTGTCCCATGCTCTAACAAGTTTCAAGAAGTCCTGCGTTGGCCATACAAGATCAAGCTTTCGTGGTCCTTCAGAGCCGGCTAAATTTTCCCAAATGACTAAAAAGCTTTGCATAAAAAAGGACTTGTATTATGACACATACCTTCTTTGGGCTCAACGTATAGACCGATAAAGAACGACGTCGTGTACACTTTGGTGATCTTGCTTGCTTCTTCTTCAGAAAGGTTCAGCTTTTCTTTGATCTGTTCTGTGTGATCCACATCCATCTTGCCCTCGCTCAACCGGAAAGATCGATCGCTAGCAAAAATTCCACGAGTCGCATTCTGTTCTTCTTCCTGTGATAGACAATAATGAACTCTGTCTATGCCCTTTGTATACGGGTGAGCCAGCACCAGCATATCAACGAGCTCGAGCTTTAATGTCAACTGTCGTAATTTCGACTCGACAAATCCAGACCATTTGAGTTGTGTCTCTGCAGAATACGAGCTTGCTGTCACTTGGAGATAATGCTTGTACGCCTGGAAGAAGTTACTAGTCTCAAAAAGATCTTCCCACTTTCCTTTTCCGATCATAGTATTTTCTACAATGTCGGCAGCTCGTTTGAATTCCTTGATCATGATAGTCCTCGTCGAATCCGTGACGTTGTGTGTTGCGCACATGGACGGATAAGCAGGTGTAATGATAGGCATGCGGTGTGCCTTGTCAGCTGGGTATAACTAAATACCAAAAACAAATGTCAACACGTGGGTCATTTTTGCTGCGCAATTTTTCCTCAAACTCGTATCATACCTTTGGATTCCACACGCGCACTTGAAGTGGGCCATCCTCTATAGGTTTCAAAAGCACTGGCTGAGGCCATTTCCATTGATACATAATGCGGAAAAAGCGATTAACGATGGAGGCTGCACAGGCATTCGGATAAAGTTGACATATACGTGCGACAAGCATAGCCCATGCCACACCACCCAGAAAGCCCATCACATTTGAATAAATATCTCGCTTTTTCGCCCACAATTTGATTGTTCGTAAAGCAATGCGGAACGCATCAATGTTTGGAACAAGACGAAGGATTTCGTCGGTGACACGAGAGCCGTTCAAACTTCGAATACAACGTTCATCCAGGTTTTTCAACAAATTGTTGTCTGCGAGTTCGAGATCGTCAGGTACACGAGCAACTGCTAAGCGTGCACAAAGAAAATCAATCTATGACCGTAAATTCGTCAATACGTCCTTCGTTGTATGCAATGATAAATGTCACAGGCATATATTACCGGAATTCCTGAAAAGTGCATCTTGATGACTGGTACATATGCGTCCACCACTGACTATCATTGAGAAAACGAAACAGTTGATTAGTCGGTTGCTGTACATCTGTTTGTTGTATAATAATCGAGACATACTGTCAATTCCGTCACTTCAGGTCTCTCCTTCAACATATCGTACATGATGGTGAAAAAATGTTCTCGTTCAACATGCTTTGGTACAACACACAGAGTATCGATATCGGCGCCTGCATAGAAGAATAAAAGAAATCATTAGTTGTCTCTGTGTCCCACCATGGTATTTCTCCACTTGTCCACGTACCTGCACCGTGCACCCCCAAACGGTAACTTCCAAAAGTGAAGATCTTGCCACCTGCTTCCTTTGCTAACGAATCCGGGAAACCCTTCATCTTGCTCACACGATACACAAACTCTTTAACAAGTTTGTTTAGTTTGCCTAGTACGACAACTCTGTATACCCGCCATGCTGCTTAGTCGTGCAATCAGTGGTGTGGAAGATTCAAGATCGCTCACCGTTTTTGTGCCTCCTGCTCGCTCTCGAATAAGCCGTGCGATTTCAGGATCTGTAGCAATTTTTCGGTCTGCTCGAGCTCCTCTTTGGTAGGCATCGCCACAGAGATGGGTGCTGTAACGCCCCATTGACGTTGCTGCTGCTGAGGTTGGGACATTGGGGGAGAGAAAAAGAACAAACGGATTGCAACCTCGGAAGAGCTCCGATTTAAAGGAAATTGAAAAGTGGAAAATGGCACCTCATAGATAATGAAGTTTATATCGCGCGTACTATCCCGCATATCTATCTCGCCTATACTTATAGTACCACGGAGGACTATCATCGAAAGCTTGAATTATTGATAGGAATTAAAGGGACTGATATATTACCAAGTAACGCAAACAACAAACAGCCTCTATCCAGAGATAAGCTGTTGAGCACGACAATGTGCTCAAACAAATCGACTCAAATATAACTGCAACCTTGGAAAAAGACAAATTCTCTGGGAGAAAAATCGTTGAAACTGAACAGCGTTAGCAGCATTGATAGCTGCTTGAACGATAGTGACTCATCGTTTCGCTGTCGGAACTGTTGAAAGATCTTTTCAGCCACATGTTGCGGTTGCACACCTTTAACAGCAACAGCAATGTTCATACCTTCACTCGACCTGGCCGGTTCAGTGCAATCTGAACTCAAGGCGACAGTCAACCGCCTCGGCGTCGTACTCTTAGAAAACGGCAACGTTGATTCTGTCAAAGCACTCATTCAAGAAACAGGTTCGACTTTGTACTGGGTCCGTGCGTCCAACGTCGACGAAGCTGTCAGTCTCTGGGATGCCGGCGTCTACAAGGCTGTCTTTGCAGCCAAGGACTATCAACAATTTCAAGACGAACTGAGCAGCGTGCCTGAAGACCGCGTTGCTGCGGAGGGAACAGTCGACGATTTGCAGCTGTTTGAAAGTTTCAGCTTGAAGCCCTCCGTTTATGTTATCAAATCCAGCGTCAAAGATGCACTCGGTAACTCGGCACTGAAAGCCTTTGCAGAAAGCAACAAGAAGCAACTCCTTGCTCAAGGCGGAGAGAGGCGCGTCGTTGTTCAGAATGCCGATCAATTGACACTCGACGATATTGCACAGCTCCATAAAGTCAACATTGACATTATCGTGCCTGCTTCTCAGTTGATGACAGCTTGGGAGGAAGAAAGCAGTGGAAAGCTCAACGTCGCCAAGGCCTTTTTGGCTTCTGCAACGACCGATCGACCTGATGGATTGTATACGACCATGGTTGTTGACGAACGAAACTCGGCTTTGGGATTGGTGTATTCGAGCACCCAGAGTGTATCAGAAGCTCTTCGCACTGGTCAGGGTGTTTATCAGAGCCGCAAACATGGACTTTGGTACAAGGGCGCTACTTCTGGCGCGACACAGACACTTATTAAAGTCGATTACGATTGCGACGGTGATGCTTTGCGATTTATTGTCAAGCAGCACGGAGCTGGTAAAGTCGTTATCATGGAGATATTCAAGTGAGCAGAATATTCACTATTTATAATTAGGCTTCTGTCACTTGAACACTCGTACATGCTTTGGAGCCGATACCGGTTTGAGTGCATTGCAGCAAACTCTGCAGAGCAGAAAGGAAAATGCGCCCGCTGGATCATACACTGCTCGTCTTTTCAATGATCCAAAGCTCCTTCGCGCCAAGATTTTGGAAGAAGCTGAGGAATTGTGCGACGCAAACACTCAAGATGAAATTGCATGGGAAGCTGCAGATCTCATCTATTTTGCTCTTACAAAGTGTGTAAGCGCTGGTGTATCATTGGAAGATGTAGAAAAGAACTTGGACAAGAAGGCTCGCAAAGTTACACGACGACCTGGCAATGCCAAACCAAAGTATACGGAGCAGCAACAGTCCCCCAAGAAAGAAGAACAACAGAGCAAACCAGCAGACGACAAGATTCGCATGTCAACATATTCGCTTTCGGAAATCTCTGCAGAAAAGCGCGCTGAGCTGTTGCTTCGACCTATCATCGACTCTACAGAAATTATCAACCGTGTTACACCCATCATGAAGGATGTTCGCAAACGCGGTGATGCTGCCCTCATCGACTTTACTGCCAAATTCGATCGCGTTCAACTCGAAACGCCTACCATCAAAGCGCCCTTCCCTGAATCCATGATGCAGCTTGATCCACAAACCAAGGCAGCTATCGACCAGGCTTACGAGAACATTTACAAGTTCCACGATGCTCAAATGGATCGTGAAACTCTGCGTGTCGAAACAATGCCCGGTGTTGTTTGCACTCGCTTTGCTCGTCCTATCGAAAAGGTCGGTTTGTACGTTCCTGGCGGCACTGCAGTCTTGCCCTCAACCACTCTCATGTTGGGTATCCCAGCCAAGGTCGCTGGATGCTCTGAGATTGTAATTGCCACTCCTCCTCGACCAGACGGCACTGTCGTTCCTGAAGTCATGTACGTTGCTCACAAGATCGGTGCTACTCACGTTGTCATGGCTGGTGGTGCACAGGCAGTTGCTGCCATGGCCTACGGTACTCAGACAGTTCCCAAGGTGGACAAGATCTGTGGTCCTGGCAACCAGTACGTAACTGCAGCCAAGATGGTGGCACAGAACGATACTTCTTGCTTGGTGTCCATCGATATGCCTGCTGGTCCTTCCGAAGTCCTGGTGATTGCAGACAAGACTAGCAACCCAGCCTATGTTGCATCTGATCTGCTATCGCAGGCCGAGCACGGTGTTGACTCGCAAGTCGTCCTGTTGGCTGTTGATCTGACTCAACAAGAATTGGCCGCTATCGAAGACGAAATCCATACCCAAGCATCCAGACTTCCTCGCGTTGACATTGTTCGCCAGAGTATCCCCAAGTCCTTTACTCTCAAGGTTGATACCATTGAGCAAGCAGTCGCATTCTCGAACGATTATGCTCCTGAACATTTAATTTTGCACACTGAAAATGCAGAGTCATTGCTGCCAAAGATCATGAACGCAGGCAGTGTATTCGTCGGTCCCTACTCTCCTGAAAGGTAAAAAGATTTTTTTGGATACATACAAGAGATTTATTTTTTTGAAGGCCAAGTAACTGAAAATTCATTCTCATTAGCTGCGGTGATTATGCTTCCGGTACCAACCACACTCTTCCAACTTATGGTTACTCTCGCATGTACTCTGGAGTCAACACTCTTACCTTTGTCAAGCACATTACGTCTCAGCAATTGACGGCAGATGGGTTGAACCGACTTGGCGATACTGTCATGCGTTTGGCGGAAATTGAAGGATTAGAGGCCCACAGAAATGCTGTGGCCATTCGCATTGCTGATATCCGCAAGTAACAACAACGAAAAAAAGAGAGCATTGATAGGGAAAAGTTAGCAAGTGTATAGTGCAATGAAAAATTTTGTAAAAATATTCGTAGACAAAATTGTTAGCTGTAAATGTCAGCATTTATTTCTAAGTCTTCTTTTATAGCTTAACTTGAACATTTTGAATGGCAGTATAATCATCTGCAGTGAAGGGTACGTAGGTCTTGTTTCGAAGCCAGTAGATAGGTTGGTGATCCTTTGGGATCTTGTCTAGTTCTATACCCTGACTTCTAAACTCTGTCTTTTGATGTTTAAATGTACCGGTGAGGTTCATGTTTGGAACAAAGCGGATGAAGAGAGGAACAGCGTATTTTGGTAGTTTGGCAGATAGGTATTTGTAAAGATTGGCTAGATCTAGATTTGCTGCTCCTTCTCGAACCTTGATAGCGACCATGCCTGTCGAATATTAAGGTCGTAGATAAGTCATCAGTCTCCATCCAATAGCTATGTTTATAGGTTATTTATATTCCCGTTTTGTACCTGCACGACCATCATGTTTGGGTACCAAGGTACCATATACATTGGCTTCAGCGATATCTGGATAAGTACTCATGACTTTGGCAACTTCAGTCGTTGCTACATTTTCGCCGTGCCATCGAAAAGTATCTCCTAACCGATCACAAAAGAAGATGAGCCCCTCCGAGTTCATTCTCACAAGGTCGCCCGTAGCGAAAAACGAATCGCCCTTTTTGAACACGTTTCGCATGATTTTGCTGTTGGTTGCCTTTTCATTGTTGAAATAACCATTGAATGGAGTTCGACTGGTTTCCTCGAATCCCATCAAAAGCTCGCCCGGTTCGTCGTATTTGGTCTCGATACAAAAGCCGTTCTTCTTGTCCTTGATGGGTTCATGCGTCGCAGGGTCGATTTTGATAATTCTGATTTCGGAACGCAGTTTGCGTAGCAGCGGACCATGCCTTCCAACAGCTCCAGCACCGTAATCGTTGGAGTTGGGATTCAGTAAACCGACGGGTCCTTCCGTGCTACCATAAAACTCGCAGATCTTTTGTACACCGAATCTAAATAAAGTGTGGAATGGGATGCAACCTGGCGTTTGAGTCATTTTTTTCCGAAACTTTTTGCAAATAAAAATGTACAACGTACCTTTCTCTAAATTTGACCCACACATCGGGCGGCATACCGTTGCCGTAAGCGACTTTAACATTGTGTTTTCTTTCATACGGATTTGGTGGTTGGTTCATCAGGTAACGACAGAGTTCACCGATATACTGATATCCCAGCAGCATCATCCAATGTCAGTAAGAGGATTGATTGAACGATACATAATGCAACGACGGAGTGCCGCTGATAAACTTACATGGAATATAGTAACATTGTATTTTACACAGTCATTCCAGAAACGACTTGCCGAAAACTTGCAGACTACAACAAACTTGGCACCTACAATGAGCGAGGTAAAGTGCGACAAGTACACTGTTGTTGTGATGGAAGCGTTAGTTTTTATGTCACTCTCAACAAATGATGATTGAAAGAAAAAAAAGAAAAAAGCTTACATCCTGTAGCGTGATACAGTGGAAGGCAGCAGTATTCAACATCATCGGGCGTGATACCAGATATCAAAGCGCCAAGTCGAATAATACCTAAGAGAAAACATATTTATAAGTCTCTTTAACCTTTCTTTCACAAAATCTCACTCTATTTACCGTTGATTCGGACATGAGGCGCAATGGCTGCCTTAGGCATACCTGTTGTGCCGCTATATCAACGTCAGTCAGATATATATTTCCAGGACCATCTGATATCTCTCAAATATACATACCTGGTATAAATGAGCAAAGCTGGAGTGTAAGGATTAACACCCTTCAAGCATGCTTCTCCAATATCATCGTCGATAGTGCTGTACTGTCGCAAGACGGAAGGCGTAAGACACGGAGCAATCTGGCAAGTTGCATTGTCATCAAACTCAGTAGCTTCGCCGTATGCAGACAAGGTTATTCCTTTTTCCTTGGCGGCTATTTCAGCAATAGTTGCGACCTGCTTCTCGTAAAGTGGATCGAATAGGAGCAATTTTGTTATTGCGACGGTCAAACAGTGCAACAATGGATCTTGAGAAAGATTGTTGTTGATGAGAGCAGGGATAGCGCCAATTCGCAAAGTGGCCCACAAGGCAATGATAATGCAAGGATGGTTTTGTTGCATAAGACAGACGATATCTGTACCACCCACGAGCCCCAATAAGCGGAAAGTTCAACAGGAGAAAGTTTAGCCAAGATCTCACTACACTCTTCTATACTACACTAGTACCTACCATCCTTTTTTGTGCCCTGTGCAAGTAACCAATGTGCCTATATAGCAACATATACATAGCGAGAGTCAAAAATCATTCAAGGTGCAACGGGTGCTCGTATCTGTGCAACTGGTTTGCCATTCGATTGATAGCTGAGTAAATAAAGGTGAGAGACGATGATTTAGTTTACATGCGGAAACCGTTTTATCCTTATTGGTTACCTTGCTCAAGTTCACGGAATGTGTAAAATCGATCATCATACAAGAGATATACACGATCCGACTTAGCCCGGGCTTGATTCTTGAAACGATAGTAAATATGTTGTTCATCTCTGGCTTCATTAACCTCGTGCCTAGTAGACGTATATCCAAAAATTTATATTCAGCAACCATGTTGTTCTCATTCCACATATTTTCTTCATATTGTTACCACGACGTACTCTTTTGCAACAGCTCGGGCTGCCTTCACTTGAAACAAGTCATTTTGTATCGAGTAACGGGCATCAAGATACATGGCACCTAAAATGCTGGCTGCACCAGCAGTTACAAGACCAGCACCTAATAGTAAATTTATCTTTTAAGAACTATGTTTTCCATGGGAAACGCAGCGCCCAAAATCATTTTGTGCTTTACCAGCAAGCATTCTGTGCACGGGATAGCAGTGTGAGGATGATGAGAGAAGAAAGAGTACGAGGTTTAGATCGGTAAGTCAGTCGCGATAAAATTAAAGGCCCTGTAGCTAGCTCTCACGATCAGTCAGCTCCATTTTCTCACGTCGGCAGAAAATGACACATTCAACGCTGGTGGAGAGAAAAAAAGTTCATGCAAAGAAAAAAAATATTTATTCCAAAAAAAGAAAGCAGATGGAAAAGAATGTTTAACTCTTATTATTGTACTTGCACTGCATCTGCTCTGGCAGGTTCGCTGCTGCAGGGAACATTTGCTTTTCTTTTTGCAAACGCATCGTTGATCTGTCGACCAATCAGTTCTAGAAGCTGACGGTGATGTTGAACAGAGGAAGTGGGTGAGGAAACGGTACTGTTGGCGATCTTTGTAGTAGTAGTCGTAGTAGTAGTAGTTTTGGGTGTCTTGTTGTCGAGGGAAGGATAGAGTGGTTTGTTGCTAGAGGGAGTTGAGGTTTTCGTTTCAACTGATAAGCTTGCAAAATCTCTGGACAGAACATCAATGACATCTTTGTTGGGTGCTGGTTTGGTGGCAGCAGCAGTTCCCTTGTCTTGCTTTGTCTCCTTTTCTTCTGGCGTTTGTCGTTTTTCGTTCGTCTTGTCTTTTGCAGTAGACTTGTTCGAGGACTCGTCCTGATCAGCGCTCGTAAAGACATTGGCCATGGTTGTAATGTTCTTCTTTTGCTCGCTGGCTTCCACCAATCCTGGCTCAAAAGTCTCTGATACTTCGGCCTTGTCAACCTTGCTGTCGGTCGGGTTCTTGTACTTTGTTGCGGCAGTCTTTATGGAGGATTTATTACTGCTGGTGTAATTTACGGACGTGCGAATATCGGGTGTAATGTAGTTGGGCTGCGCAATATCGGAAATGGGTACATAGTGTTCTCTATATCCCGTTGTGCTCATCAATGTGTCAGGGTTGTATTGCTGTTGGGCCATTGTCATATCGGGTGTCATGCCATATATTGCTGAGGCGTCTTCATACATTTGTATAGGATGTGATCGGACATACATATCTTGCTCTGGATTGGGATACATAGACACTTGGTTGTTGGTAATGGGATAGGATGCTGATAATAAATGATTTTCGGTCACTGGTGGCAAGCCTGCATACATAGCTGACGACGGTGATACATTGTTATCGTTGTTGTGGTTGCTATTGCTCTGATCCAACATCATGCCGTCCTGAAGAGGCATGTTTTGCGCCAACCGCTCAAGCCATGCATTGATATCAGCTAATTCTTGATCTGAGCTCACGTTCACATTTAGATCGGCGGGGGAGATGGCACCAGAATCCAACATGCTCTGGAGTATATTCAGTTGGTTCGCAACATCTGCAAGCATGCGTCAAGTCAATTTGCATAGAACATTCTGCCATATTCATGCACAACAACGTACCTGGTGTATATTCAGGCTGGTTCATGGTAGGGAAGATCATGTTGGACAAAAGCTGGTCAGGAGTTGTGGTAGCAGTATATCCATTCGGCAATGTTTGTGATGGAACAACCGGCTGAGAGATACTTTGTTTCATTGGATCATGCATAGCAAAATGGTCTGAAGCAGATGTAGCCGGTGAGATATTGCTGCTGCTGTTGCTAGAGTATGAGAACTGAACCCAGTTGTCGGATGGCAGATCTAAAATGAGTTTCTTGTAAGCAAATAATTCTGTGCAATCCGGAGGGTGCTCTTCTTACCTTCAGAGTAGGTGCTTTGTGGAGGAGAGACGGGTACGCGGTGAGGAGAAAGACGGTTGGCGCTGGCTGGTGAAAGGGAAGGGAGATCAGCTTGTCTAGGTGGTGTCAAGGGCTGCATAGCATTTCTCGCTCGTTGCTTTTGTCGTTCTTCATTGTGTATCTTTTCATGCTTTTTCAAGTCTTGTGGACGTTTGAATGCCTTGTCACAGTACTAGAAAAGGGGAATAGAAAATTAGATTAGAATGTTCTGCTTTTTGAACAATCGACTAATCGGGCTCAAAAACTTACGCTGCACCTGTGCGGTTTTAGTGGAACATGCACTCGCAAGTGGCTCGTAATATGATCTCGCTTGATTACAGAGACGTCGCATTGTTCCCAGTGGCATGTCAAACACAAGTTGCCAGTTGATTTACGACCAACGTGGTCATTGGTGAGGTGACTGTATAAAAGCTCGGCGTCTGCGTATTGCCGGCCACAGTTGCTCCAACGGCAGAGAAACGGCTCTGTGTCTTGGTTCATATAAGAAGATTCCATATAGATATTTTCTGCTTCAAAGGATAAAGCTGCAAAAGTTTAGAGGAAGTGAGGAAAAGAACAAATATGCCAAGACAAGCAAACGCACCATTCAGATCTTTTTATTCCAGTGCAGGATGGTCTGTCGTCTTGGCAAAATTCGGGGCGGGCGGGCGGCCTGCAAGCAATTCTGTATTACACTGGCAGCCGTCCGTGGCGCTCTGCTGTGGCTCACAGCATTTGAAACAGGGCGAACAATACCGAAAAGAAATTTTTCAAGCAAAAGCATTTCAGTTGCTTACATTCCTTAATGATGTCTATGACGTCTAGAAATTTATCATCAAACATTCAAGATATTCTGCACGATTGCGTCAATAAGAGCAAACGTGGTGTTCACTCCAAAAACTTGGAGGAATGGGGAATCTCTGGATTGCTTAGTTTACACACAAGCACAGCAATTACATTACATATAGCTGTTCACCTTCGGTCGGATCCGTTCTGCAGCTAAAGCGTCCCGCAATTGCTATTAACAATGTCATAAATAGAAACAAAATACTGCTGCGGATCATCCTTGGAAAGTAAGGGTAAATGTTGTTTTATCCACCTTGTCCGCATATGGTCATTTTGCACGACCATATTTTGGGTTCCATTACATTTGAAGGGACATATTAACGACGCGCGTTGTGATCTGGTTTTTACGATGATTGCTGCTAGAAGCTTCTAAAGAGAATCTTTGCAATATCGTTTCAGATAGTAAAAATCAAAGCTACGTGAGCAACTTTGGGTTTGAGATGTCAGATCATGCGACGGACAATTGTTGACACCATCACTTGGCGTCATGTACGCTTGGCATTCCGAAATCCTGGAATACGCGCGTCAAGCTCAAATAACCATGTTTATATTTTTAACTTGCGCTTAAATAATACTCCCGTGTGTAGTTGGAATATATACTACTAATGCACAACTGTAGAACGGGGTTAGAGCTTGTTTCTAAGCTGTGCTGGTAGTTGCTAAGCAATATGCTCTATACAAAATGTAGCTTGCATAATGGGGAAGCTACGCAGATAGAACGTAGGAATTGTTCGAATGGAGTAGTCCTGTACTGTTACCGAACATGTCTATTCAACTCTGCATCCAGACGGATACATTTGTAAAGCAACAGCCCTAAACATCACAGTATCCAAATTTTGCTTTACTTCTTTGATTCTAGCATCTGTCACTGTTTCTGGGTTAAGGCTGTGCTATACCGGGTAATATGCATATTAATTAAAGTCTATTATACAAAGCTTTTTTTTAGAACAGCCTGTGCAGGGATGATACTTCTTACTCAAATGACATCTAAAGGTACAATGTAAGAGACTCGCGTCGCCGAGTCCAGTTTTTTGACTCCAGGTCTTGTTCATCACACTATATCTTCAAGCTTAAACTAGTTCTTGGAGCAGCCATGGAGTCCACAATGGAACTTTTATAATTACTGTAATATATGACAGAGAGACTGTCGAAGAGTTTGTAAACATAAACGTTGGTAACTTGAACTATTGCCTTGTTGAAATAAGATGATATTAGATCAGACAAACGGCCGGCGAAACATTCGATGTTCTTGGCTGGTCAACGAGGTCTAGTCTATCCCAAGAGTTCATAATAAGTCCCCATTTTATGAATCAAAAATGCTCAGCATAGCATTTCTATTTTCCCAGACTGCTATGCTTTGGATGCGATTTTCCATCAGCGTATCCACATCGCCACACGACAGTTCATAGTCCTCCTCCAACATCCATATCATGATGGGTCGCATACAGTGGATGCAGATTGTTTGTTTGTGGGGATGAAGAGAGGCAGCCAAGGTATATTGACTATCGATGATTATTTCAATCTCATATGCAGTTTGTCTTCAACTCATTCATTGGCTTCTTCGATAACTACTGGTCCGTAAGATGTCATCAAGGCTTGGTTTGTTAGTTTCTGTAGGTATGCGGTACAGGAGATAACAGTTCTGTATGTTTGGATAAACGGAAACCTGTTTAATGAATTTCTATCTTTTCCTTTAATCCCTTCACGCTTATCAATGTCTCACTCATGGCGTTGTTTGGGTTGGCGGTTGCTAAAATCAACGTGAGACGTTTACGATTCGTTGGACAATATCAGACCCATTATGTAAGATCTCTAAAAAAGCCGTTTCAGAGCAGCAGTGCTCAGGATTACATCAAAATACCTCTGCAAAGAGTTTTCCCGCAAGGGTCGGTTTGGAGTTCTGCGAATTCGCCGCTTCAACAAGAAAGATAGGCGTTGTTGCAAGTGTAGGAATCACAAGGTGTGGGGGGAGGGGTTAGAAAGAATAGTTGCTTTCCAGAGACCAAGTTCAGTTAGAAACCATCAACGAATATAGTAGCCTTGCATGATAGTGTACAAAAGAAGCCATATTAGCGCGCAGTATGCAGCAATGGGTGCCGACTCCTACCAGGCATTCGCCAACAGCCTTATCTAATTATAGCTCCTTTATTGTCGCAGCACGAGCATGTAATTGGGTCCGTAGAAAAAAAATACCCTCTTCTACAACTGCGTACGAATGGGTTTACGATGAGAAACTTTTCCCGCGGATTCAGGAATGGTTCTTCTTGGTTTATCGGAACGATGAAAGGTCAAATAAGGAGAAAAATGTGAAGCTTTACTGCAAAGCCGAGGTATGCATCAACAAAGCCGATTGGTTTCTTGTTTTCATTTACTGACACGCGCACACACACAGAGAGAAATACCAATTAAACATTCACGAACATCCCGAGACAGGTCTTGGGACAGACAGTATATGGTCGTTCCCCGACGTACGTAGCAGCAGTGAGAGAAAAATGACGCACACGAGCCAATTTCCCTATAGGAGAGGGAACGTGCTCGTCGTCGTCCTGGCAATCAGTTCATCTGCCCTACGTCTCTGAGTTATCAGCATAGATAATACGTCAGAACAGGTAACATAGATACCATTGAAAACGGCTATATGTGTTAATCCTTTGTGATTTGTTTTTTCCTTCTTTCTCAAATGTTGTTTCCCCCTCCCCCCCCACACACACTTGTCGAAGGAAGGGAACTATTTCGCTGGATTTGAAAGCCATCTCGATTGGGAGCCGCGGGAAGCCAAGACCCCATTCATATGAAGGTGGCCGAACGGCTTCCGATAGTGGCCGCTCCGTAAATTCATATAAAAGGGGTGTACAAGAGCCAGATCACAAAATTCTATTCACCTGCCTCTTATTTGTAAACTTATTCTTAACCCCTCTCTCACTTCTTTTATTTTGGCCGAACCATTCAATGAACAACTGTGTCCACAACAAAAACAGCAAGGAAAACAGCACACAAAAGAAGAAGCTCTTGAATAGTCTTGATTTATTGTTACAATAATGTGGTCAACCAGAAACGGCATGAACAAACGAGCTGCGGCTCCAAGCACCATTTTCTCACGCAACGCCACCATGTCTCCTCGACAAGTGGCCTCCAAAGCCTACACTCTCGCCTGCAAAAAGCTTGAACGAGACGAAAAGCGTCACAGACCGCATTACAGTGTCCGTGAACGGCTCCTGCTCTGCAACACCATGAACAAGGCTGAAGAAGTCCTCAACAAACGCAGTGCTCGCACAAACCGTCGTGTCCTGGCTGCTGAAGACGACGACGATATCATGGCCTTTGAGCAAAAAAAAGAGCATACCCAGCAGAACCATCATCAACACCACCATCATCACGAAGTGTCTCCTCTCTGCAGCCAACAAGCCGACGAGGAAGACCAAGAACAAGAACAAGAACAAGAA
>KK100010.1:571553-596016 GCA_000611695.1 Rhizomucor miehei CAU432
CTAAGCAAGTAGAGCCACAGTACTCTGGTAGTACTGCGCCTGGCAACAATATCCCTTGCACACAATCACCCACCACGCTGAGCAATTTGCCAGCTAATATACCTCCTTCCCCTTCATCCATCTCCTCCACATCATCAAACTCCCCTATAGTCGAATCATCATTACATTGCCGAGTAATCATTGGCCATCATCATCATAACCCCATGACGGCGGCCATCATTTGAGCCACTTTGCATTGTTGCATTACCAACGTAGCGAAATTTGAGCCAATAAAGTACCCAGCTTTCCCACGCATCAATGTGATTCTGTGATTCGGAACGTTTGCTTTGTATAGTAAACTCCAGAATAACGATCTTAAAATTCAGAAAACAAACATGGATACAAGTCTTGCGAGTCTCAAATATACACGAGCATGACAACAATTAAATCAACATAAACATGGATACTTCTCGGATACGAGCCTCATGCAGACATGTGTGTCGGGAATTCCCGGTAAATGGATCGCGGAAAATCCCGACTTTGTATGATTACATACAGAAAGCAGGAAGAAGATGAAGGTTTTTGGATGGTGTTATCGAATATCATTTTTGCGTGGTTAGCAATAGATATTTTTGAAACGTCGATCGAATTTTGACACACCATATCGCAGCGAATATCTTGCCCTTTATTTTTTCAATGAGATAAGCAATGTAAGCTATTGCTTGCAAGTTTTTCTCAGGCCCATGTCATCAGCAGGTATTTCGTTGACTTGCTTCAGGGATTTAGGTGTATAAGGATAGCAGCCACTGGACGCAATCAACCTAACAAATATGAAGGAAAATCAATACCACAAAGAACGCAGTATATACATTGAGTGCTTTTACTCACTTGAAATGGTTTCAGCGGTCTTGCACCCAGGGCCATGGAACCTATTGACTCCTTCTTTGCCTGTACGATACTGTAAAACTGAACAATTCTTGGGCCTTGAGAGAGGCTGTTTATCACCAGGATGATTATGGACGTCTGGTGCTCCTAGATGCAAATATGATATATGAAGGAGATGCCAGCAAAGGTCCCGTTTTTACGAGTTGCTTGCAGAAGCATTGGTCTGACACACAACAAAGAGTTTTGCATAAGAGCAGAAGATTCTTTGTTTCAGCCTTTTTCTCTTTCTCATCATTTCCTTTCAATATGCTATAGAAGAAATCCATGAAATGACTTTTATGAAGGTAAGCAAAGCATTTCATGGCACCAGACATGTTAGCTTATGCAATAACTATAGCAAATCCTAAGATCCAATGCTACATATCGTTCTGCCATCAAGAAGAGGCCACTAAACCAAAGGAGGAACGTTGGAAAGATCTTGCAAAAGAGAGAAAACTTTTAACGCTCCTTCGCGAGAAGCTGCTACTACGTACAATGTAAAGGAAGAAGAACGGAAGTTCAGTGTGAATCAAGACATCCCAAGCTGACCAGCTTTCAGTCGCTGATATCAGCGATGATTACGCAGTAATGCATGAATGCAAAGACGAACGGGTCTTGTTTCAGGGATATATGAGTAAGCAGCTTATGAAAAAGCTCAAAGCTAACTGCAGCATCAATGTTTATAGTATTTCAAGTAAAAATAAAAAACCGAGCTGCAAAGTAAGACGACCAAAGCAAAAAGGCCAGGTCTCGAAACTTTGAACTGGTTCCAAATAGCAAGTTTTGTCCACGTTTCGGTAAACCGTTGAGTAAAGTTGGTAACGTTGCCATGCGGCCGGATTGGGTCTATATGTTTCAGGATACATCCACTCCTCCGGAGACCATGAATATTGATTGAAAGAATGGAGGATAAAGGAAGTGGGGAAAGAAAGGCGAAAAGAAAGGTGCATGTCTATCCGGCGATCGAGGACCCTGCACACGCAACAACAGATAATCAATATGATACAGGCATTGGCTTACCGCGACGCCAAAAGAGCCCATCCGGTGTCACAAGTCGGCTTCTCCCTCGCACGCTGTCTGCAGAGTCTCAAGAGCAGCACCACATTGGGAGTTAAAATCTGCTTTACCGGTAGAACTTGTCCAGTGTATAGCATATATCACACCTCCTGCTCTCCTCGTATGAGACAGGCCAGCACTGCACGATTCAACTCTTGTTTCGCAATGTGTCTGCAGATTGCCAGCTAGCGATATATATGATCATTTCTCCAAAATGTAACATAGTCGGCTATACGATATCCTTGTCGATTTACTCTTCAGCTTTTAAATTATTGACCATAGAATAACATATCTATATGTGAAAATCGTTAATGTGATAAATACAATGTGATATACGTAGAATGTGTATCAATACATGTTTTTAAGCGAGCTGCACGACAGCGTTCCTCCAAGCCAAGATCTTGTCGATATTCGCTGCGAAGCCCTTCAGTTCGCCCGCAGTTCTTGCCTTTCTTCCACTTTCGTGCTTTTGAAAAGAGATTTCTTGGATCACAGGTAAAGCTTTGCTCAAGTTCACCTTGCCTCTGCATGCTTGTTTCTAATGACACGTTCTCTTGACAAGGTCATCTTTCGATCTGTTACAATCCGAAAGCTTATAGCAGTTTTCCCTCGTGATCTGATATCTAAAGCTTACCATGGGACTAGGGCGCAAAAAATGCTGGTGTGATCGCCAACAGAAAGCTGTGAACACGCTTCTCCTGATCCTCATAATATTTGTTGTTTGCGAGGTATCACAGGGCACTTTGCTTCCGCTTTTTCCCAGCTTCGCCTCTTTTGTGAACAAACGACAAGATCATTGAATAGATCTCTTCATTTTTCTTGACTCTGGAAATCTCCGGGCCTTCATTGGCGCCAGGGTATACGTTTAGAGCAAACCAAATAAAGATTGGATACAATCTCACTGTTCTTACTGCTGTCCGTTCTTATAAATGTTGATCCACAGATGTAACAGCTTTGACAGTAGTGTAATTACTGATCTTGAACCTAGAAGCCTACTACTTAGCACATTTATCTACATCATCTAGATACCGAATAAAGCAACCACTTCAGGCAAACATGATTTGTGTACATCAAAAGCAGATCATTTAGTACAGGAATACCGCCGAACAACGCGGCCGAGCGCTCCGTCGTGGCTTGCCCATACGGGTGCACTGGTGCAAAGAGATATCGTTGCTGTAAAACATTAGCCTCCTGCTGCAAGCACACAGCACGTTGGTTACGGCTACTTACAAACGCTCCAGTATTGCTTTTAAAGTCATATAGTCCTTATGTAGGTCTGGATCAAATCTTGAGGACTCGACATACTCTTTGTACAAAGCTTTTACAGTGGAGCCCCGTTAATTCCAAGGCTTCGGTGAAAGCATTCTCCTATGCTTGCTTCAAAGATTAAGCCAAGCATCTGCATATGAAAGTTCATCCTTTTGAATGAGAAACTGCGGATAGCTGAAATAAAGAGGGTCTTGAAATTTATTATTGTGGATTCCTTTGTTAAAGCGGCATGATCGTAAACCAAACGCCGATGACGGAGGGCTGGCGACGTCCTCCACATCGGCAAGTACAAATTGCTCAGACACTAACGTTTCACGAACTTCTTCAGTGGTGCTATCATCGAAGATTTGATAACCAGTTGTTAGTAAGAGCTCTCAGGAAGGTCCAAGGATTGATTTACTGGAGGCTTGCCAGGAATCGGTCGTTATTAGAACTTGTGATATCGAGGCTTCCAGAGGATCAACCTACCGTGTACTTTTACTTACAATATAACCCATGCAATTTGGCAAAGGCTTCGGTGTATTGCTGCGCCATCTCCCCAGCCTTTTCGCTACTAAACAACGCCTCCCTATTGAATTGCTTCGCACTTGGAAACGGGAGGTCAACCGAACAAGTGGCTCAATCTGATAGGCTGAAATAGCGTTTCATTGTAAGTGCGATTCATTTCCTCAAGAAGCCAAGGAACTAGACAAAGCAGCAGAAAATAAGTATCCAAAGCTGATATCAAAGAGCGAATGAAGCACACAACTCAAGGAAAGCTGTATACTATATAAGAATGAGAGCTGGTCGTCCACTTGGAGTAGAAAAAAGTTCTTCGCCAAGTTTGGGTTGCACAATGAACTCAGACAAAGATAAATAATCCGGGGGTCTTGGCCGCCGCCTTGTTTTCTTTAGTTGACCTTTTTCTTCCATTGGGTGGTGGTAGAATTTTGCAGCAATGCAGCAACAACAACAGCAACAACAACAGCAACAACAACAGGTCTTGAGCAGCTCTACCCCGGCGGTGTGCGTGCCCTTGCCTGCCAATTCAGCCGCGATCTCATCCAATCCCTCGTCTGCTCATAAAGTGTCCATCAAGCAGTCGTCATCATCGGCAAGACAGAAAAAGTCTCGTCTATCATTGGAGGACAAGGACCAAAAGACCAAGGAAAGAATTTTACGAAACAGAGCTGCAGCGCAAGAATCAAGAGACAAGAAGCGTCGCTATGTTGCCGAGCTCGAGTCTACTAACGAGCGTCTCAAGGAGGATAACGAACGTCTAAGCAAGCGAACCAAGTTGCTTGAAACAGAAAACGAAGCCCTGCAAGTTCAGCTTTTGGCGTTCACAAAGCGAGTAGCAGAATTAGAAGCACAGTTGCTGGACCGGACGTGTCAAGGCTTGGTGTTTGATGGCTTTTGCGATCCCGCACGGATCGCGAAGAGGAAGCTTCGTTTGTGTCCAACATTCTTTGGGGAAGTATTCAGTTCTGGATAAGTCGACTCGTATCTGCCACCACCCAATGGAATCCAATTCAGCAAGCATGAATGAACCCGAGTTTCCTTTCCCTGCAGCGGAGGCTGTCAAGCAATCAGGTCAAGACCTTTCGGTACCACTCTTGCCGTCACCATCTCTCTCGCCATATCATGCCTCGTCTGCATCCATGTCGTCATCTTCATCAGACGATGAGCAAGTACATTTTCAATTGGATGATCTTTTCTTTGATTGGGATGGCCAACAAGTCATTTTCCCTCAATCATAATCATCACTTTCTTCTACCTTCTCTACCGCATAGCCTTCTTTAACTTCCCTCTTTGCATGTACGCTCTATCAGTTTTCTTTCCTTGGCAAATTTTCTTTCCTAGCAACTTAGTGACAATAAATGATTAAAATCTATCTTTCTTTTCACCCTTCCCTAACTATACGAATCCACACTTTAATGTAATGTTTGTAAGCAAAAAGAAAAGAAAAAAAAGAAGGGAGTAGAGTTGGTAAAGGAGTACGGAATGGGGATGGGTTTCTAATCAAACTGCATGTATCTCACTTCATTAAAGTAAGGATGACTCAGTGCATCCTTTGCAGATATTCTACACTGCGGCTGGTACTGTAGCATACGAGATAACAGATCGAGACCACAGGCGTCTACGTTGGGTAAGATCTGATTGATATGTTGTGGTGGATAGATCTGCTGTGAAGGCTTGTATTCTGGCAGTTGCGACACACCGGGCCATGTCTGTTCCGTCGGCGTACCCATCAACCTGAAGATCTTTTGTAATTGGTCCTCGTTGGTCGTGCCAGGGAAAAGTGGTCGACCAGTGTACATTTCCGCCATAATGCAGCCTGCTGACCAGATATCAATAGACGTCGAGTACATGCGGGATCCTAGTAACACATCTGGTGCTCGGTACCACAGCGTGACCACTTCATTGGAGAAGGTGTTGACTGGAATACCAAAGGCGCGTGCCAAGCCGAAATCACCCAGTTTCAGTTCGGCCCGTTTGTTGATGAGTAGATTCTGAGGTTTAAGATCGCGGTGAAGTACTCGATTTTCGTGGCAGTAGGCTATGCCTTTGAGCAGTTGAAACATGAAGGACTTGATTGTCGTAGGGTCGAGTGCGCTGTGACCGGAGCGAGCAGTGGAGTCCATGTACTTTTTCAGGTCCTGATCCATGTACTCAAAGATCAAGACGAGCTTGGTCTCTGTGTGAACGACATCCAGTAGTTTGACAATGTTGGGGTGTTTTAGTTCCTTCATGAGCGAAATCTCTCGTATTGCCGTAGACGGTGCGCCTTCTTCTGCGTCCAGGTGTATTTCTTTCAATGCGACAAGCTCGCCACTTAACCGGCTCTTGCCCTTGTAGACTGTGGCATAGGTACCTTCACCTAGCTTTTCAAGACGAGCATATCTTGAATCAAGAGTGGCGGCAGGTTGTGTCATGTGTGTGTATGTATCGTGTATGTAGTATGTGCGTGTAAAAAGTGCGTATGTGTTAGCGTGAGAAAAAAAGTAGAGATAAAGAAGCGACAAGAGGAAATAGATAGTTGCGGCGTTAGAAGACCCACCCCACCCCTTGAAAGTGATGCAACAAGCGATGAGCAGCCAAGTTGGGGAAAAAGGGTAGCTTTCTTTCCAACGAGAGGCCTTTAAATTCCGATTGAGCTTTTTGCTTGCGACAGAAATGTTTTGCTATCGACGCCTTAGGAAAATCGCTCGTTGTTGTTTTTTTTTTCCACACTTCCTTTTCCCTTCCTCCAACTTATCTCCTCCAAGGAATTCTTTATTGCTTTGCTTTTCATTATTTATCTTTTTCATCCTCCTGTCTATATCTTTTCTCCTCTATCTCTGAAACACAGAATGTTATCGCCCTTTGCATCAAATCGCACCACTCCGCTTTCGTCTTTCAGTAGCTCCGCTAGCTCTCGGCGAGAAAAACTTGAACAGGTCATTGGCAACACGGACCTATTATTGGATTGTTTGGTTGCTGTGTATCAAGCATGCTCCTCTTCTGACAAACACCAATCATCATCATCATCGTTTCTGCAGCAGTGTAATTATGTCGTGAAAGAGATAAATCGATCAAAAAGGTGTCGACTAAAATAGGTGGATATTTTTATCTCTTAAACTTTTTTTATGCAGACGGTCAGGTATGCCAGAATGCTATGCAGTCAAGGATCAATAAGAACGATTTTGAAATCATTCGGCCGCTTGCAAAAGGACAATTTGCAACTGTAGGTCATAGATTAAACGCGTCCTCTTTCTCTATCTGTCTCTCTAATTGTATCGTTTTAACCTGTTTAGGTCTCTGTCGTACGCAGTAAACTGGACAATCAGGTTTATGCCATGAAAGTCATGAGTAAAGATTATGTATTAAACCAACAGGAGGTAAGAGAAACTATAATACTTGTACACCAATCTTTTCTTACAATGCAGCGTTCCCCTCCAGCGAGCTTTTTTGATGGAAGAACGTACAGTGCTGGCCGAGGGAAACGGGGAATGGATGCCATATTTGTATGCGGCGTTCCAGGACGAGCACAATCTATATTTGGTGATGGAATATGCAAGCGGCGGCGATCTTTTCAGCATCCTGGACAGAAAAGAAAATCTTGTCTTGAGCGAAGACGAAGCTCGATTTTACATTGCCGAAACGATCCTGGCAGTTGACAGTTTACACCAACTGGGTTACGTACATCGGGATATCAAACCGCAAAACATACTCATTGACGCGACGGGACACATTAAACTCGGCGATTTTGGCTCATGCATACGGATCGACCAGTGCACTAAAGTGCCGCCCACAGCTGCGGTTGGCACTTGCGATTACGTGTCACCAGAAGTGTTGCAAGCTCAAGAAGGCACAGTGACTTACGGCATCGAAGTGGATTGGTGGTCGATTGGCATCGTTCTCTATGAGATGCTCCAAGAAGTTCCGCCTTTTTACAGCGACGAGAGCGAGAATGCGACGTATCTCAACATTCTCTTTCATGAGGTATATAAACGCTATATTTATCGAGTGTAAGCTGTTTACATTATACTGACAGTGTAAGGAATTATAATAGAAAAACCTCGCCTTCAATGACGCATACCCCATTTCCGATGAATGCAAGGATCTTATTCGCAAGTAAATTCAAGCAAACAGTTTTTTTTCTTTGTGCCAATGAAGTCATGGCACATTACAAAGGAGTTCCAGAAAATGGCTAATTCATGAATTGTTATTTTCTTTCTCTCTCGCAGGTTACTTTGCAAACGCGAGAACCGTTTAGGCAAGAATGGCGTACACGAAATTATGAGCCATCCGTTTTTCACAGGCATCGATTGGCAAAATATACGAAAATGTAAGTGATTTAAACAATGAGGCAAATACAGGAACTGCAGAAGAAAGCTTATCTTTTGTCGAGTGTAGCACAACCTCCATTTCTGCCCGTCTTAACGTCACCGGACGATACCTCCAACTTTTCCGTTCCGGAAATCGACCAGAATCAACTGGATCATGACATCAACGGACTGTCTTTGAAAGACCATTTTGCATTCATTGGATATAGTTACTGCACACCTTTTTTTGCTTCAAATACAGCGCTGCAGGCGACACATGAGCAGCAGCAGCAGCAGCAGCAGCAGCATAGAGGCCAAGTTCATGATAATATCAGGCAACATGAGGAACTGAAAAATCTACGAGAGATGTACGAGAGTCAACTGTCAAACCTGCAACGAGAGCGCGAGATTCTCGAAAATAACTACAAGCATCAATTATCACAGTTACAGCAAGAGCTGGATAACATTAATCACCAGAACAAAGCAGAAGATCTGGAGCAACAACTATCACAGTTACGGCAGGAGCTGCAGCGACAATACGAACACGACCTAAAGGCTCTCAAGGATAAAGAAAAGGAGCGAATGGATGCTCTTGAACGCGGCCACGAGCAACAATTGGCTAACTTAAGGCGTGAAATGGAGACGTTACGCGCAAAGAATGCCGAATTTTCAGACGAATGCGAACAATTACGGCAGGAACTTAAGGAGCAGCACGAAAAGTCTGTCGCACAGCTTAACGAGTTGAATCGATACCTCAATGATCTGCTTTTGGAAAGTTCAGAGCTCCAAGTGTCGCATAGCCAGCAGGTTCAACAACTGAAACGCGAACTCGATGAAAAGTCCAGGGCACTCGAGAAACAGCTTTACTTGGAAGAGAAGATTACAGAAACAGTGGTGACGTGGAAGACGAAATACGAAGCACTTGAAAACGAGTATCTCGAATCCAAGAAACGGTTTAATCAAGATCAATTAAAGCAGGCCGAGGCGATGCAGACCTGCCAAGCTCAAATCAAGAATTTCATGGTGGAGCTGGAGAATATCAAGGCCGAAAAGCAGGAGCTGCAGAAACAAGTCAAGTATGCTAAAGAGGAGTCTGCCAAGAAGCTGCAAGATAAAATCGCATCCATGTCACTGGAGATTCAAGAGATCAAGAAAAAAAGTAGCACTAGCAATAACAAGCAAATCAAAGTATTACCACCATTGCCTCCTCCCCCTGCTCCTGGACTTGCCACTCCTCCTGTCGTTCCTGCCGCACCGATACCCGTACCCTCAACAAGTGATCATGGAAGCCCGGGGAGCACTCCAAGGTTACCAGCGAGTCGCAAATTTGAAGGCGTTCAATTTCTGCAGGAGAGCATTGTACGCATAGCGCATGGCTCTGAGAAGCCTCAGCCAGGAGATTTTTCAGCGTACGAGATCAAGCTCAATAACTCTGTATTATCCATGCATGAACCGGGTAACCAAACACCTTCTTTATCATTTGATCTACGGTAAGTGCTTTTTTTATATCATGGCTCTTCTAATATATATGCACTGACGCTTAATCTCCCTCATTCTATTCCCTCCTTAGAACCTTTCTCGTGCTCTTGCAGACGCCGATGCAATCAGACCTTGCAGGTAACTTGAACATTGATTGCATATTGTCACTACGTTTTGCTCCATCAACCCGCGTAAACGCTGTACCGAACGAGGTAAAATTGATGGATTATATTCCGTATGCACTATAATATCTCTTACACGTTAACATTTCTTTTTTTTATATCCATTAGCCTGACATGACATCACCATCCACACCAACTTTATCAAAGGATAGTCAAGACCGCCTGGCCAAAATTGACAGGCAATTGGTGCTTGAGCGGAAATACGTGCAGGGTGCTCAAAAGACATTGGAAGCTCGACGCAGACTGTTGGAATCCGGAGGTGCGACGACAACTTCGAGGCAGCAACGTGAGATCCAAGCTGAGTTGGAACGCGCACTGACCACAGCGCAGCACAAGGTGCAACATTTACTACAAGAACGATCCAAACTTGTCCAGGTAAGTGCTCTCATGAAAGGGCACAGCACGGAGTATTTGGGACATGTGTCTGGGATTGCATAGCTAATATAATTTCCTCTCTCTCTCATTCACGCACAACATATAGATACCCAACCACCATCATCACAGTGCAAAGAACCATGTGTTTCAAGATACCCTACTCAAAGATGCTCAACGGTGCTGTTATTGCCAAGATGCCTTTTGGGGGATGCGCGCCCAAATATGCTCAGGTAAGGAGAAAAAAGTATGGACAGAGAGAGAGAGAGCGATGACGTATCTAAATTTTTTCTTTCTTTTTTAAGATTGCCATTATCAATGCCACAAACAATGCCAGGATGCTGTTGAACTAAACTGCCAAGACTACCGTCGCCTCATGCGATCACAGCCTTACCATCTCTACTTTCACTCTCAAGCTGAGCGGGCAAAATGGTCCCGATGGATATCACGAGCATCTTTCCAAAAGCAAAGCAGCAGTAATCATCGTGGAGATATTATTCGTGTTCAAAGGGGACAGATGCCCGTCTTTTGAAATAAAACAAAACGTTTGGGGAGAGAAAGGAGGCTCAAATAATTAAAAAAAGGATGTAAATACTAAATGTATTGACGCAGGATTCAAAGTAAACGTGTATGTGCTTTGCGTTGATGTGTGTTTGTAGCTCGTGTTTACGGACGTGCGAGTGAGAGGGGAAGATAAAGGTGTGAGAGATAGTGTGTGCGCTTGCATGTGGTATTACATTGCCGTTTTATCTTCTGTCCGATGCCATCATCATCTTTTCTCTGACGGCAACAATGTTTTGCTTGATCCAGAGATCCTTTTCACGCAACTCCTGTTCCTCTCTCTTTAATCGTGCAATTTCCTCTCGCAGTTGCTGTTCCTTGTTCACAAGTGTGTTGGTAGACGCGTCACGATGGAAATGACCCATATCCGACGAGCTTGTATCGTAAGCACTTCCGTTGGTTAGATTTGGCGAGTGGGACATTTTCTGTGTATTGTTGCAAAGTATACAAAAGTAAAAGAGAAAGAGAAAAGTGAGAGAAAAGTGAGAAAAAAAGAGAAAAAGGCGACAGTACTGAAATAGTCGCCTATTCGCATATTTATATGCGGCTGACCATTCCTGCTGCTGCAAAGTCCAATGATGCGAATTTCCTTGCTTCTCCGCGGGTGGTCTCCTGAGACCAACCGGATAATGCTCTTTGGGGGGGACTCTAGAGAGAGAAAGTATGAGAGGGATGAGGTCAGGGAGGAGGACGAGGATCGTCTCCTTATCAGGGATCTCTTTTCTTTTTTTTCTTTTGACGTTTTCTGCAAAACGCTACACCTTTTCTGGTAAGCGTGCAGGATCCACTCAGCCCGCCGCCGGGCATGTCAGCAAGTGCGTATTCTGAACTATTCGACATATACAGAACTGCATTTGAGCTCAAGAGGAGCATGCATTTATATTGAAAAGAGATGCTCGTAAATGATATGGAGTTCTGTGTTTTGTAAAAAATAGCATAGAAAAGAAAACCAGTAAGTACACAGTTTCCAGAAATCAATGTCGCTAGGAATTGGCGTTTCTGCGTATAAACTGTATTATAAAATTTCACGAAATACGACATTACTTTTCGGAAAAGGTGTATATGCTAAGAATGTTCAGTTGGAGCTTGTCATATCGGAATAATCATCATTCGAAAGGCAAGTAGGCCTCAAATATGTCATCTCTTAGTGACTGAAAATCTAAACTCAACGATTAGCAGAAGTGACAATAGGTAAAGTACTTGTCGTGAAGCTGCATCGCTTATTTGCTTAAAGGCAGCCTCAGGAAATCCTGGTGGCTGGCCTGAAATTTCTTGCTTTGCATAAAAGTCAACTGTCATGAAAGAATCCATACAAAAGAGGACGATCAGGACAGGTTAGAATAAATCACGTTCATGTATCAGATCATCGACCTAATACTCGGCTTTACAGACGCCAAAATACACAAGCGTACACCACAGCGGCCGGCATCGCGTCCAAGCGACATTTACATTTCCAGCAAAACTAAAGCCAACGTCGTTGTTCGACGAGTACGGCAACTTATGGTGAACGAGCAGTACGATTCATTTTTGTAGAACGAAGCATGAGATTGGGAGGGCTGAAATACCAAAAAAAACTTTTGTGTAGTTTTCCGTCCGTCACCTTGCACGGTATGGGCGCGTCCATTTTTAAAACGATATCGATTGCCCAGGCAGCACAGAATGCACTCCACGACCAAATATCCTTGCAACCAACCACAGGCACTGTCAAGCTTATTGACGACGTAATACCCGAAGATATGGTAAAAGCAAAAAAAATCTTGCCATGTAAAATTCTCTTGATCTAATGATTTCCCCATTCTGTTAGAACCAAGATCTAGAGTCACAAACCAGAATGAACTCGGCGATCCATATCACCCTCGTTCCAAAGCAAGGATTAAAAGAATTACAACAACACGTGGCACCCATCACCCGAAAACCATCACGAAATCGGAAAACGGTCGCGTGAATGAAAAAGGCTAAGAACAAAAAAAGTTTCTTATATGTACATCTCTCTCTCTCTCTTCTTCTCTTGCATCCTCAATAAATTTGATCTTTTGTCTATTTGAGTCGTGATGCTATCTGCAGCGCCTCCTTTTGCAATTCAGCGTCTGATGGATTACTGGTTGGTTGTAATATGGGGGCAATAATGCGATTAATGATTGTGTCTGCGAGCGACTCGAGAGCTTTTGACGGTAATTGGCGTTTCCATATTTGAAGCGTTTTCAGGTATTTGCATTGCCGCCAAAAGAAACGCTGCTTCGACTCTGCATTGTGTTCTCCTGGGTGTAGCACAATTGTATCCATAAGATTGGCGTATGGTTTGATCTGCTTATCGATGGCTATTTCGATGGCAGCAAGTAGATCTTGGTAAGCGCGCTCGTGTTTTTCAACATAGTACGAGATCTCCTCAACCAGCTTTTCCAAATTTCGCATTTCTCGCATCGAAGCTGCGTTCAATGTATCCAGCATGCTCTTTAATCGCTTGATAATGACCTTTTCGACAGCCTTGCTCAGCAGTTCGGTATTTGCGTCTTCTTCCATGTCTTCCTGGTCTTCCGTGACGCCGTACTCGGATAATATCCTGTGCCACTTCCAGTCGTGAAAGTCTACCGGCTCTGACATTGGGTCCCAGGATACCAGCTCGCATCGTATATAGAATTCAAAAGCGGCGGGCAAGCTGAGCGCCCCAAATGCTTTGGTGTAGTCGTCATTGAATTGTGTTTTCCATGCCTCAAATCTCCTCTGTACTATCGCTAGGTCGCTAAACTCGCTGCCCACGTCTTCTAGCATCTCCTCGATTCGTTTATCCTGAATTTCTTGCAATCGGGTGTCTCGCTGTGCCTCCCAGTCTGCACCCATGTCGTCGTCGGACCAGAAGCCTTGGGCTTGCAGGGCTTCAGGGCCATCACCCATTTCGCTGATATCTTGTCGCACTGCCAAGCGTTGTTGCCGCTCAATCTGTCGTCGTTGTCGAACGCTTTCGTCTTTATCATCAACGTTTCCAGATACATATGCAAACTGTCGTAAGTCGTCCAAATCATCCTGCCAACGTCGTTGCCTGACAACCTCGTGCTTTGTGGCAATAATATCGTGCGCTTCTTTCTCCAAAGATTCCAGTATAGGAAACTAGATTCAAAACATAATGTTAAGTATTACACCATATTTTTAATGTCTCCATTTACCACTATTTGTGTACTGTACCTTGGCATCAAGGAATTCTCCCAAATCGTTGACATAATTTGCCAAAGGTTGGAAATAGTCAAATCGATTGCTCTCGTGCTGAATCTCCTTGTTCAAATCCTCTTCGGTGCCCTGCAGCTTCGTGATACCTTGCTGCTTTTGCTCAATTTGTGTTTCGAATTCCTTTAACGTTTGTTCTAATCCATTGCAAACAAGGTCCAAGTCCTTGAGGGTATCTGCGAGGTTAGGAATTGCTGTCTGGTTGGGAACAAGTGCAGGCTTGTATCCCAGTGGCGGTGCGTACGGATCCCGTTCTTGCTGTCTCACAGGCTTCACACCACCGTGTCGTATCAAATCTTCCTCCCAACGTTCCACATCTTCGCTTCGTTCTTCGTCTTTTTCCTGTGCTTCTTCGATCATTTCCCGAACTCCTTCTAGGCGTTCACGCTCCATTTTTTTTGCAGCTCTTTTGTCAAGTGTGATCCTTTCTCCAACATATTGTTCGAATTCTGCAAACATCAAGCGTCAACACTTGAATGTTTCAAATCATCATGATGCTTTTTCACTTGCCTGCTTCTCCATCATCTCCTATTTCATCTTCTTCCCGTACTAATCGTGAATGTTCCCTTGGCTAAAAGCGATAATTATATTGTCAAGGCCTGTTTCATGCACCAACTTTCTCACCGAGACTTACATCATCCAATGCAATAAAATCCTCATCGTCATCTTGTACTATCCCTTTTCGAGCTAGCTCTCGTTTCTTTTTGGCAGCGTGAATAGCATGAGCATCTGGGATGTTCATTTCTCCCACTTCCGCCTTCATCAGACTGGGGAACTTTTCGGCTAACAGCACATCATCGTCATCATCGGCGGTGCCTGTCTTTGACGTAGCAGCAGCCATTTTCAGCGCGGCTGGCATGCTGGGAGTGCTTTGTCGAAGCGTCTCCAAATATTCACTCGTATACGCATTAGTTGACTGCGGTTGGTTCTCGGTGTCTTCTGCTGATCTACCGCTTGATTAGAGCCCTTGCTTCCTTTCGCGATATCACATCCATGTATCTTACCCTGGCAGTTTCAACTTGCGCCCTAAAGACATACGCGTACTTGCATTGCTCTTTTTCACCTTGAACTCCTCAACATCTGCCTCCTCCTAAGCAAAAATATAAAGTCCTTGGAGTCAACGCATACCGCAGCAAAGTACCGATAGTTATTTTCTCTCGTAGTTACCTCCTCTGCAAAGCTGAGATTGAGCGATCGCTGCTGCTGATTATTCTTCTTTTTCCTTGCAACTTTGGTGATCGTCTGTGACACCACAGTTTCTGGATTGCGGAAAATGTCAGGATTTCGGTTGACAGCCAGGCTTCAACAACTCACCTTCACCAAGGTTCTCTTCTACAGCATCGTCGGTCTCAATTTTCCGGCGAATGTTTTTGGATCGTGTGGATTTCTTAAACATTGCTGAACAAGAGAAATTATGCGTGCAGTTCGACAGTGAGGCGCATCAAATAAGAATCCCAGCGCCGCTGGCCGCCCGCTCTTCATAGATTTCTTCTCAGCCACTACTGCCGGCCCTGTCAAAACTTAAGAAGTGTCACCCAGCATGGCAACGCTGCGAGGAATGCGTTTGGCACCTTCGGTGCTAGCATCACCATTGTCACTGACTGCTCGAGGAACCCAGTATGCTTTGAACCGCTCTGTTGCTGAAGCGGTATGCCAGCGTACTATTCGATTCCGTCACTCCAAAGTGGGCACACAAACGATCGCCATGCCTCGCGACCATGGCGTTTACGGTAACAGTCGAGGACTCAAGTCGATACTTTGGAGACCGGGTTGTCTAATGAAGAACGATGGTATATAGCCAATTATATTCCTCCTGAGAAACCACCATCCATCATGGATTTTGGTCGCTGGCGACTGACGAAATGGCGAAATATGAAGAACCACGTACAAAACATGTTGAGGTAAAAGAAGAAGGAGACATGCTATTAAAGGATATCGAGTGTAATTTGATCTGGATGATCTGTGTAGTGTGGGTCTGATTAAGTACAAGTCAAAGTATGAAAAATGGGATTCTCGAAAGTTCTTGGAACAGGCCACGGATGTCTATGTAGACATGAACACTGCATTTGCAAAGTAAGAAAATATACTGTGAATAAATGGGTGCTACAGAGGATAATAGATACTCAACCCTGCATCCTTTTTTTCATTAGAGGCGATCGTGAGTTCCTCAAAGAAACCTGCCTTGATGAAATGTATACTGTAATGTACACCAGCTTCAGAATACCTGATACTATTCTGCTTTTGCTAACAACGGGGCTTGGCAGACCTTGAAAAACCAGATAAAGAGCCGCAGCAATGATCAGCGATGGGAATGGAAGTACCACGGCATGGTCGAGCCTCCAAAAATTGTATGCATCCGTTGCATGTCCAGCTCTGGTTTCAGTAAGCATGGATTTGCTATTGCGCAGGCCTTGGTCAAGATGAACACGAAGCAGGTAAATGGGTCATTTACTTCCATGTAAGAAGGTTGGATGTGGGGATGGTTTTAACTAACAATCATGTTTATTTGTTATTTGTTTGTATTAGTCGATGGCTGTGTACGACAGAAAGAACCGGTTAGTAGGTGGCGATCCAAACAAGATCCACAACGTACAGGAATACGTCGTCTTCCAGCATGTCATTTCCGATCCTGAGGATGTCTGGCGAGTATACGGCAAGATTGCCTCTCCAGAGAAGTTGCAACAACAGCAACAACAATAGCAGCAATAATAAGCATTGAAAAAAGAAAGGGAGAAATAGAGCAAAACTTTATATAGTAAAATATGTAGTATACACAAATATTATAATTGGTCTCGATAGTGAGGAATATCATGTGGTACAGGTCGAGTTGGCGAAGAAGATGGCGGCATGAGCGGGACAGTTGTCATTCGGGATGCGTCTATGTATGGCTGATGTGCATAGTATCCAGCAGCAGCAGCAGCACCATTGTTAATATCTTGATCACTTCCGGTAGTAGCAGTGTATGTTACAGAATGATTCCTATTAGCTGTTGACCAGCCATAATCCTGAATATTGCGTTGGGACATGTATGCATTCTGATAAGGATCCGCGTAAAAATCGTCCTCGTACCGATTGTTGTTGTGATCCATGGGAGAAAGCGGACGCGGGACATCGTCGCGATCCCTTTTTCGATTTTTGCGTAGCAACATGAATATGGCTGCGAGGATAAGCCCCAACCCCGCTGTCGCGCCGACAACCGCGCCTGCAATGGTGCCTGCATCCGTGCTTCCTGTGTTATAAATGCTTTGCTGATCTCCGGCTAGTGAAGGGATCAAAATTCTGGAGACAATATTAAATCAGATATCAAGAGTACAATAGAAATATACTTTCTAAACTCTTACGTTGAGGGAACGACGGTGGATGTAGTTACGGTAATACCATTGCTCACAATTTCTGTGATCGTCGGGATCAAGGTCGTCGTGGTGATATACTGCGTCGTACTGGTAACAGTGTCTGTCGTGGGGCTTTGTGCAGAACTGGAAGTTTCCTGTTGTGGCGCAGACGAAGTGGAGGATGAAGATGATGCAGGCGGAGTTGTCGTCTCGGATGGTGGCGGTAGTGAAGAAGTTGGTGTAATTGATACATCGGACGTCGTGGTCGATGTCGTGGATGGATCCGAAGAAGGCGCAATGGAACTGGTAGTAGATGAACTTGCAGGAGGAGGCAGAGATCCAGTACCGTTGCTGCTGGAAGAAGGACCTTGGCTAGGTTCATTGCTCGGAGAAGGAGTAGGAGTTAGTTGGTCGCTGCTGCTGCTGCTGGAAGGCGGCGGGACCGTATCACTTGATGCGGAAGGAGGAAGTTCAGTTGTTGTGGCGGTGCTAGAGGTTGGAATGGCTTCACTGCTTGTTGCACCGCCGCTGGAAGTAGGTTCAGGAGCCGCGCTCGATTCTGTAATCGTATCCGAAGGAGCGAAACTCGAGGTCGGTTCCGGCGGTGGTGCTGCACTTGAAGTTGGAGACGCGCGGTCAGTTGCACTAGGAGCTTCGGAACTGGGCGGTGTGTTATCAGAACTTGTAGGCTCACTGTTACTAGTTGCTTCTGGCGTTGAGGATGTCTCTATATCTTCCGCTGGTGCGGAAGATGTTGGTGTGGTATTATCATTATCAGAAGAGGCAGCAGTCGTTTCAGCTGTGGCTGCAGGAGGGGAAGATGATTCCGTCGGGGTGCCGATATCTTCGGCAGAACTTGTTTCAATTGCTTGAGTTGTTGTATCAGCTGCCGCCGAGGATGACATGCACGCAAATCCCAAGAAAGCAACAAGAGAAACAGAGAAAAGAGAAAAAGGAAGAAGGAAAAGAAGAAAGAAAGAAGAAAAAAGCTGCATCTCAAAAAGCCATCACACCTGACATAGAAACCAAAAATAACAAAAAGTGCTCTCTTTTATACAAAAGGTTAAGCGCAATTCTATCGAGTTTGACGGCTTCAATCTCCTTTACTTTCGGTACCAAAGCTGGGTAATCTTGGTCTAAAAACGTGTGCCATGTGAGCATTTCCCGATCAATATTGAACAGGTATACATTTCGCTCTGTTACTTACTCTTCTCATCTTTCGTTGAAGCTGGAAGATACCGTACAGCAACGCCTCAGCGGTGGGAGGGCAGCCGGGAACATAGACATCCACGGGAACAATTCGGTCACAGCCACGTACAACAGAGTAAGAGTAGTGGTAGTAACCACCTCCGTTAGCACAGCTTCCCATGGAGATTACCCAACGTGGCTCAGGCATCTGCAGGTTATGCAATGTTTAGTATCACAAAGCCCTCCCTTTCTTCTCCTCTGTTGCTAAAGCCCCTCTTCTTACCTGATCGTACACCTTACGCAAAGCAGGTGCCATCTTGTTTGTCAAGGTACCAGCAACAATCATGACATCAGACTGACGAGGTGTAGCACGGAAAATAATACCAAGACGATCCTGATCGTAACGAGGTGTAGAACAATGCATCATTTCCTGTCAGAAAGTGCGTTGTTTCGTGAGTAACTATAATTCGATGGTATCTTATTCGAGATGTATATATATACGTACCACAGCACAGCATGCCAAACCAAAAGTAGCGGGCCAAATGGAACCTTCACGAGCCCAGCTTACAACACGATCGACGGTCGACAAGACGTATTCTACATAAATCGGTCGAAACAAAAATCAGATCTGTTGCTCGAAAACCAGGGACGCTGAAAGAACATGATCGCACCTGCACTGTTGTTGGGCTTGAGAGCAACGTCTTTAACCTCGTCAATGTTGCGGGTGACTTCTGTGGAAACTGCTCGCTTTGACAGTGTCAGGGCCTGAGGTGCCACAGAAGCGGCTACAGTGCACAATGTCACAATTAGCCATCTCGTTGTTTGCAGCGTGGGTCGTTTGGAAATTGCTTACTCAAAGCTCGCTTGGCGGCGTTCAATCCTAACGCAGTCATTGCCATTGTGATTTATAAACTAAGACAAGAAAGAGTAGGGAGATATGTGTGTGGGGGCAGCCTGACTGGATAAAGCAAAGACTTTTGCGTCTCTATGGTGATGTTTTCACTTCCTGGTTGCTGCGAACTCCGATCGTTGGGCCTGTTTCTACGTCACGCTGTTGGTTCATGCGTTGCTATACCATGGCCGAGGTGTATCAGTCTGTGCATTCGGCAAGAACCATATGCTAGGCAAAAAACTTAATATTCCTAATAAGTAGACAAATAAAACGCTAACAATAGTATAGAAAGAGCGTTCGAAAGCTATACCGTCTTTCGAACACATCTTTCTAGCGCTTGTCTATGGGTACAGTGCAGAGTATATTGATGGATCTATTCAGCACTACATACACGCTCTTTTTATCCTCATTTTCTGCCGTTTTATTATTTAACTTTCCATCATTTGCTAAAATTAGTTGTGTCTTTCGAGCCAATTGGCAGATAAAACTTCCAAGATGTTGTTAAATTCTTTATATACATCTTGATAGAGAATAAGGAAAAGAGAGAGAAACACGGAGGTAATGGAGAGATACTATACGATAAGGATTGTACAAAAAGGGTTGCTTCTCGTTTCAAGCGGCAATTACTGCTTTCCTATGAGGAATTTCTAACATATGAAAAATCTGAAGATCAATGGGCACTCACGAAATACAGCACACTTGTCCCGTGCATTGCTCCTGCTCCGACTTTATTGTTTGATGACGTTATCACATGACGGATTGAAGGTGATTTCTATATCAAACATGCTTGTAAAGTCGTTGAAGAATAATGAGACGATATGTCTTTCCCTTGGTTCTTGTCTATTCGGGCGTTGCCTGCATGCCCAATAGCCGCAACAAGGTTTCTGTAGGTGAGTTGGAAGTTTTTTGACATCCTTCGTGCGAATTAGCATTTTCAGCGTTCGTTTTGGATGGTCAACACTGTACGTTCTTTTTGCAGATGTTTGCCGCATCCGTCTTCTGTGTTCCATCGTGTTGGATATTTATCGATTGCAATTGGACGCACACGCGTGATCTGGTGACAAAAAGGGCGCTTGTTTTCATACGACCATTCCGCGGTACTCCCGTTGCTGCGCTCCGCCTCGATCGATGCTGTGACAGTCTCTTTCCTCCGCTGACTGCCTTGTACCATTGCAATGGAGCAAAAATTATTCGATCTTCTCCAATAACAGGACGGTATTACAGATAGGCATCTGAGGGTTATACTTCAACTAACCCGGGTAAGGGCCGAACAGGATTGAATTCCTTTATATACGCCTCGCCACGGTTACGTCTTGCTGGCAGATAGAATGGTTCCTTGATTTTGGTATCCTCTATTTGGGTAATGCCAGGGATACCCATGTTTTCGTCGGCTTCGGTCGGCTGCCCAGGTGGATAGCGGTGCAGAAAATTACGCCAGTCGTCGCAGTTAGCGAAGCGATACAGGCATAAATTTCCTTTGGGGACTGGAAGGGACGAAAAATGCCGAAAGCAAACGATGTACGGAGGTTCTTGTGGCATTCGTTGACTGCACTTCATAATATTTGAAGGCACCCAAAAAGTGCTCACCGGGATGGACGTTTGGGATGCACTCCACGCTAATGTCCAGATAAGACTGGTGGGGATCAAAAAACACTAAGGTCTAGATCCACCAGCCCATTTTCGATGCACCGAACTGATTTGACTGGAGCCTTCAACCCATGAGCCATAATGGCAAATTGGAAGCCTCTGAAGGGCTCGAAGAGTTGAGGCTCGTCATTTATGCGTGCGCGGACTTTGCCAAACGTAGCAGACAATAGGGAAAGACTCAGGTTCCTGCTTAGGTTTGAGGAGCGATAATGACCGCTATCTGCCACACAGGCGGATGTTCTCGGACCCTAGTAGCAGCGCGATCATTTGTTTTTTCGAAAGGGTCGGTCATTTGGAGCAGGGACGGATTAAACAGCTCATCCAGGAAGCGACGGTGCGCTTCCATGGAGTAGTTGCATCCTTTGTTTGGGTTATACAAACATGGGAATGTCACATAGACCCGTTTTTTTAGGATCTAGGAAAGGATGTCAATAAGTGACATATAGGAAAATGTGTAGAAAGGAAAAAGTACGCTGAGCTGGTTGTGCTGACCAAACCTTCCCAAAAAGAAAATGAGGTGCAGCTTTAAGTATGGCGGCCGTTGCAGGTTTCTGTACAGCTGTACGGTCTTCAGCGTAACCATCGCGAAAAGCTGATCGAAATTGGGGCATCTGCACTGTGTCAAAGGAAATGGAACAGATGCTCGAAGCCGAGACGCCTTGGAGCGCATACAAAGAGGCTAGGCCATCTGCAGACGAGGGTTCATGATATGCGTGCGATTTTCGTAAAGCATGCTATCCTGCAAAAAGGATGCGTGTACCTGAAAGCAGAAATTATTAATTACGCCATCATGCCTCAGAATGATTCATAAATGCAGACGACTCCGCTCTTTACTTTCTCTACCTCTTTCTTCCGTTCCCTTTTGACGTAGACATGACTCTTGGTGTAAGCTTAGCTCATTCATCATGATATAAAATTATGAAAACACTGAGGAATGGATGTAGATAATTAAATCATACCCCAATAACCCTCGCGTCGCCAAAGCACAGATTGCGGTGAATAAGCTGTCATAACAAGTTTTACACGCGTTTTATTGATGTGGTTGCGATTGTTAACATTGTAGGCTGCTTACAATGGTCTCGAGTTTGATTTTCAAGCGATCGATATGGCTAGCACCAAGACACCAGAGTACTTGGCCAAGTTTCCCATGGGAAAAGTGCCCGTCTTGGAGAGGTGAGAAAGAATGATTGCTTTCTACAGTTGTGTAATTACAATAAGCTCATTTCTGTACAGCCCAGAAGTCAACTTGTTTGAATCTTCTGCGATTGCATACTATGGTACGCTATTGTGTATTCTGCAAGGTTTGAGTGTTCTGTCTGATTGATTGCCTGATATATTTAGCTGCTGCGGCCAAGGAAAATTCGCGTTTGCTTGGTTCAACACCTGCAGAAAAGGCGCAAATCATGCAATGGGTGCTGTTTGCAGAGAATGAGCTGACAGCAAACATCAGCGACTGGTCTTTGCCTCTGCGTGGCGTCCGTCCGTATTTCAAGCCAAGCGTGGATGCAGCTATCGAGCGAACGAAGCATGCTTTGAAAGCACTCAACGAGTATCTTTTGACAAGAACGTACCTTGTCGGTGAAGATGTGACATTTGCAGATATTGCTGTTACATGCCAGCTAGTGAACGGTTTCAAGTTTGTAATTGACAAGCCTTTGCAAGACGAGTACAAGAACGTTACACGATACTTCAAGACATTGACTGGCAAGGAACTCTTTAAGAAATACTTGGGTCAAGTTGAACTTTGCACAACTGCAATCAAGTACACGCCTCCCAAAAAGGAACCGAAAAAGAAGCAGGAAGAGCCTAAAAAGAAAGAAGCTACTGCTGCTCGTGCTGGTACAGGTGCTAATGCTGCTCCAGAGGATGAACCTCCTAAACCCCCACCAAAGCCAAAATCTGCCTTGGACTTGCTACCGCCCTCCAACTTTAAGATGGACGACTGGAAGCGAATGTACAGCAACAACGACACGGATGTGGCCATGAAGTGGTTCTGGGAGAACTTTGATCCAGAAGGTTACAGCATTTGGCGCGTGGATTACAAGTACAATGACGAGCTGACGCTTGTATTCATGTCAAACAACCTTATTGGAGGCTTCTTTGCACGTCTTGAACCTGCTCGTAAATACGTATTTGCCAGTATGGTCGTGCAAGGTGTGAATAACAACAATAGCATCTCTGGCTACTTTATCATCCGCGGCCAGGGCATCCCCGAGGAAGTGTCTGGAGCTGCCGACTTTGACTCGTACAATTTTGTCAAGATCGAGCCTTCACAGTACGATGAGAAGAAGGACGAGATCTACAAGTACATGGCCTGGGAAGTCGATAACTTTGCAGATGGAAAGATCTTCAAGTAAACTACCACAAGTGCAATAAAAGCTCAATGTCTTGTTCCTGAGTGTCCCAGACTGAGATATGTGAATACTTCGTATCAGAGAGATTGGTCAGCGTTCGTTTATTCAAAGCAGATAGCAGACGATGGAGGGTAGCATGGAAAGCTAAATATTTCCTGTGCCGCCATTTTATTAAGTACAGCTCTTCTATTACACCGCTCGATATATTCATCAATAAAGTGCTCTTGTACAAATCTAAAAAGGCTCTCTTTTAGAGGATGATGTAATACACTATCAAGAGGTAGAACTTTCGCGTCAGATCTAAGATGCTGACTAAACGTCAAAAGCATGGACAAGAAAAGGAGACGACAGCCAGATTATTTTCTTTTGAGAAGGCTGTTGATGCACGCGATAGGTATCATAAAACGGGTTGCTCCCTGTCTTGTCATCAAATCCAATGTCCGTCTCAGTGACAAGAACAAATCTACAAGAAGCCTGATCTGCTTCTTTGGAAGCTCTGAAGAGTGCATAAGCTCCAGTAGCTAGATAATGAGGACAAGCGCAATGGACACTAGTCAGTGTGAAGCTGCCCCGTTACGAGAGAGAGAGAGAGGCTGAAGTCAGGTCCAGAGCACCGGAACAAGTTGTGAGCGATAGCTTCTTTGAGCGTTCCGCAAGAGCAAGCTTGATAGACCAAGATGGCTAGCAGGTGACGAAAGCAATGCATCGCGGAAATCCTTTGCATACGAGGATCAAGGACAGACGATCGTCCCGATATGTCGGAAACTCCTGAATCGTTGTAAGGAGATCGGTGCACAATAAGGCACAGGGCACATTTTGTCTAGGGAAACCGGGCTTGCAGCTGTCAATATAACATGTAGTAGCTGCGGCAAAGACATAAGTCTTATGGAAAGTTTATAGCAAAACAGCTTCTTTTGCAAAGATTTTCTAGTACCACAACCTATTCTACACCCAAAATCAAAAAAGAATTCTGTTGCTGCTGCTGAACAATGATTTGTGTAACACACCGCACGCTCTATGCGCATAGACGCGTAACTCAACTCTTTTTCTCACAGCACTCACCACCGTCGTCTCGAGCATTGTCATTTACACTGATGGGGGACGCAATTCACCTGAATGTCGAAGGTAGGTGTCTGCCAGGTAGATCTTTGGTGTCATGTCATCACTCTTTTTACGCTGCTGCTAGTGGTGCTAAGGTGAATACCCCTCAAGGTAAGTGCGA
>KK100010.1:597323-617664 GCA_000611695.1 Rhizomucor miehei CAU432
GATTGTATTTTGTACCAATTTAAGAATGACAACTGTTGAAACTTCTCCAATTCTGACGATGCCGCTAGGATATCCGTTAGAAAACCGATTCCCTCCAGGTCGACAACCTCGAGCCCAGGGCTTGTTTGGGTCAACCTACTAAAATCTTCATAGATTAAAACCGTCCATCAGAGTCCTCGTTTAAAATTTATATTAGGCTTCTTTCATAGTTTTATATGTTAATGTTTGGTTCACGTGTCAACACTGTCATCCAGGGACATCAAGAGGAGGCAGCAAAAGACAGCTTTGGATTTGAATGATTCGCACTTAAAACCAGAGAGCGTAAGACGCGGGAATCGGCCGACTTCGCCGATATATCTGTTGCTGTCAACTAAGATCAGCTTGGAACAGTTTCGGCTGTCACTCGTCTGGTACATGGGTTCTAGGCCTGTGGCAGCTCTCGGAAGAAAGCAGTTCATGCGGCTGGAGATCGATTAGACTGCAGCGTTACCTAAGTGTTTCTTGATTCTTATTTCAGTGGGGGCTAACGGTGATGCTGCCTCCTCTTGATGTCCCTGGATGACAGCGTTGACACGTGAACCAAACATTAACATATAAAACTATGAAAGAAGCCTAATATAAATTTTAAACGAGGACTCTGATGGACGGTTTTAATTGAAGCATACAGAGATTACGGTTGCAACGTTCTACAAAGACATAGTGACCTTTAGGAGTAGGACACTCGCATTGAAAAGAAAGTTAAGTGAAACCTGCAAGAAGAAGGACCAATTGAAACTTAAGTTGATCCACACTAAAGACAGGGAGGAAAAGCTACATGTAAATCGCCTTATTCAATCGTGAGTGAAGAAAATATGTATAAAGGTGTGTTTGGCGTTGCTGGATATATAAAGTAATAAAATCATGTCTACTAGCTGATAAAATGTAAATAGTTTTCTAATGAGTAGTACTCTCGGCATGGTATTCACTCTTGATAGACGCGTCCTCGAAAGAATGGCGCTCATAGTGGCGGTAAGTGTGATTGTGTCGTTTTCCAAGCCGTTGACGCCTCGCTACGCAGCTACCAATGAAGAATCCACATGCGATAAGCTGGCACGCGCACGCTGCGCCGGTGATGTACACTGTGGGACCCCAGTAGTATAGTAAACCATCCACAGCGCGTTCCAAGGCCTCAAAAAGCGTGCGATAGATACCAACGGAAACTGTCAGGCTCAGTGCACCGCATACACAGCCTGCAATGCTTGAAAATCCACCCAAGATAGGCAAAATATTGTTCGTTCGCATTCTGCGCATCAGCATAGGTACTACATATCTATCAGTTAGTCCTATATATTATCATTTGCTATCTTGCACCCCATTTTAAAGAACAAAAATACTTGCCACAGACACTAATGAATGACAGGACGGCAGCCGGCATGACCAGCACGCTGACTTTTTGCAATGTGAGAGGAGCCTTGAGGTCAGACGATATGATCTGATTGAGTTTGTTCCGAGTATCGGGATCAACATTGTTGATCTGCGTTAGTTGATTTGTGTCTTTCCAAAATTTGGGTTAACGAATGCCTTTTCTTTTGTTATTTCTTGTTCCTTCGAGACAATTTTTCGTTACCTATTTGATAGCTGAATGAGCTAGGAGAGCAGTTTACAAGCTGGCTCTGGTTATTGTATACACACGAACTATAGACTCCATATCGGATCGACTCGCCCGTTTTTGTCTGAATCGCCTGAACAAGAAACGTTTCCGCTAACACAGTGCTATTGACGGTGGTGCCCAGATTCGAAAATATCAAGAGCACGAGTGCAAAGACAGAAAATAAGAGTGCAATGTAATGAGAACGTTTGTATGCCATCAGCACACAAAAAGTAAGAACGAAAGAAAAGAAAAAGAAGGTTCAAAGAGAATGAATAGTTGAGTTGTACAGCAAGAAGTAAAATGAAAAAAAATGACGCTAAATTCTGCAAATTAGAGGCTTCTGTGCTACCCACTTTTATTGTTTTCGTCTTGCTCGACGTTTCACATTACGTCCGTGGTTTGGCGTCCAAGGTCCTAAACTTTCATTTGCGTAGAAATCCATCGGGTACACATCTTGCCAGGATGCTTTACCCAATGCAATAGATGCTTCGTACGGTGTCAGTAAAGGTTTGGGGAAAGCATAGCCCCAGTCAGTAGATAGACGTGGGCAGGCAATTTGAATCCATCTGTAAAGCAGCGAATTTGGTAAGCCATATCTTCTTTTCGCTCTCCTTCCCCTGTATTTTCTTTATTCCCAAAAAACTTACGCATCAACGTCGCTGAACTGGGCCAATTTACCCGGGAAAATCTCGGATAGTAGCACGATGACAGACTCCTTGCCTGCTTCCTTGATGCAAGACTCGAGATATTCCATGATCTGTGGTTTGCCTTGGCGTCCCAGGGTACCCAGGATCAAACCATATTTCTTTGCTTCCTTGCCAACTGCAACTGCATGTTTTCGAAGCGATTGCATCTCTCCATGATCGTATCGTTCTCGTGTAATGCGTTTATCGTATGGATTGTATTGGAAAGCCGGTATAT
This sequence comes from Rhizomucor miehei CAU432, assembly GCA_000611695.1. Classification (NCBI taxonomy): domain Eukaryota; kingdom Fungi; phylum Mucoromycota; class Mucoromycetes; order Mucorales; family Lichtheimiaceae; genus Rhizomucor; species Rhizomucor miehei. Next base: position 599,875 of record KK100010.1, read on the forward strand.
CGGGATTGTGTATCATGATGGATTCAAGGTGAAAGCGTCCGTCGCCAAGATAACTAATAATTAGAGATATGTCTTCGTGTAAGTCCACACCTTAATGCTTCCCTCTTCTCCTATCCTATTTCACGTTACATGATAGCATCAGTCTCCGGTAACTTTGGAGAGGTACAGCCCAGAATTTCACCTGGGGACAATGGTTTGGCTTGAGGTATGAGGATTGAATAATATTGTTGCAAGGTTTCCTTTACAGACTATACGTCATTTCCTCCTCTGGTTAGCTTGGCGATCCACCAGGGCCCCCGCTCAACCAATATCTAAGCCAACAATACCTGCAGCGCTGCAACGAATTGAATCGTGCCCACTAGGACCAGCCTTTTACCGGGCTCAAAATTTCTCTTTATAGTGTCAATGAAGTGCTGATTATCAATACCAATATCCACAAATACGTAGAGTGTGTTGATGGGGGTGACGTCCACAGGTACTGGAGGATCATCGATTTAGTAAGCAATTTTTAAAAGTAATATTCTTCTTTTTTTCTTTCTTTTCTTTACCAAGACAACTGTGACCGTAATGTAGCAGAAAGTCGCAGCCCAAGGCTCGTGCTGTGTAATCGTCAATACAGCATGCGCCGTAAGTTACATCGCCCATAATCAACGTTTCAACCTGGCAAAACCTAGACATTGTCACAATACAGTCAGTTAATACTTATCAAGGATAGTTTCCATTAGCAGCTTACACTTCTAATATATCGGATATTACACATGCAAACATTAATAATCCTTCTGGCATTTGGATCGCCACTGTGAAAGAAAGGTTATTCACTAACTATTCTCTTGTCATCCATTGTAAGCTATTTCTAACCTTTCTTTGCACCAGCTTTGCGTATCCGCCATACTGATTTATGAATTTCAAAGTTGTAATTGGATGGTAACTATGTGGGTGCGGAATCAGTTCAAGATATGCTGTTGTTATTGCATAAATTCACCATCCTCCTCTTACTTGTTCGATCGCTTTGTTTAGCAATGGATCATTTAATATCTCATCTGGGATCTGGTTGGCCACACGAGCAGAGGAGCGTGCAGTTTCTGGTGTTTCAAGGTATCGTTCGTGAGTATTCTAGGTGGTAAGGTCTGCAAACCGTCTTTTTGACAACATACTGGCAAACCCAATAGCGCCGTCTTCTATTGCCGGTGTATCCCCTGACGCTGTTGCTGCTTGCGATCGCTTGGCACGACCTACAAATCTTTTTCTAGGCGTTGCTGTTTTCTGTTCCGGCTGATTTTCCTGCATGGTGGGTTCGTGCGAAAAAAGACAGAGAGAGCTTTTCACAGCTCCATAGCAACCATAAATGGGCATTACCGCTCTCTCCCCCCCGAAAAGCCACCCCGCCGCTGCCCTGGCAACCGAAATCATTCGATCCTGCTTTGTGTCTCTGTCTTCTTTCCTTTCTTTCCAAAACGCATACCACAGCTTTTCGACTACTCCCTACTCTTTATTTGGACAATTTGATATGTCTATGGGCTTGTTCTCAAGGGCCATAGCTGGCCGAACGTCATTGCTGCTTCGCCATTCTACTCGCTTGACGTGTCAGTGCTCAGTCAGACCTAATACGCTTAAACTCCAGACGGCAGTGACACCTGCACGACAGTTTTCAGTCTGGCAACCTTTGCGAAACATAACTAAACGATTCTCCACGACGGCAACAGCAGCAGCTACGACCGGAACAGCTGCGCGGACGAGCGGCGTGGTGTCGGTAACTAAACCAGTGGTGGCATACTGGCTGTACTTCAATGCGGGCCTGGTGTACACGATCGTTGTAGTCGGCGGTCTCACCCGACTGACGGAAAGCGGGTTATCCATTACCGAATGGAACGTTATTTCCGGTATGAAGCCTCCACGCTCCGAAGCCGAATGGCACGAAGAATTTGAAAAGTACAAGCAGTTTCCAGAGTATAAACTGTAAGTTAAATATTCCGAGGGGTTCAATTGTATATATTCGCGGATCCTCAATGGTTGGCTATCTCGACCAGCTTGAATCGACACATGACACTCGACGAATTCAAGAATATCTTTTACTGGGAATGGTCACATCGTATGATTGGACGTTTCATCGGTGCAGCGTTTATTATTCCTGGTTTATACTTTGCATCGCGTGGATACATGACTCAGCGAGTGAAGAAACAAGTATTTGGCATTACCTGTTTACTAGGTTTCCAGGTAAAAAGAAAGAAAAAAATATCCTTCAGAAAGATGCTTCTTTATCTTAACACATTTAATGAAGGGCTTTATGGGATGGTATATGGTCAAATCTGGTCTTTCGCAAGCATTGATGGAGGAGCCTGGCGCTGTCCCTCGTGTTAGCCAGTATCGATTGACAGCGCATTTGGCAACTGCCATTGCGATCTACGGATCAACCATCTTTGCAGCAGCCGACATTATACGTCAAAACAAGATTGCCAATGGTACTTTCTCCAAGGAAACTGCGCAGATGCTGAACAACCCAGTGCTACGCCGTTTCCGCATCTTCTCGCACTCTCTAGGTGCTTTGATCTTGTTTACTGCCTTGACAGGTGGTCTCGTTGCTGGTTTGGATGCCGGCTTGATCTACAATGAGTTTCCATTTATGGGCCAAGGTCTTGTCCCACCCAAATCTGAGCTGTGGTCTGACCACTATGTCAAACCTGGCGATCATGGCAAGTGGCGCAACCTTTTGGAGAACCCGACAACTGTTCAATTCGATCACAGAACCATGGTAGGTGAAAATTACTCTACAAGAATTCAATTACAAGCATATATTTGCTAACTACAACACAAATTTAGGCTGAAACCACGGCTACCTTGGCAACCGCATTGTGGCTTTATTCTCGCCGGTTACCACTTCCAAAGAACGTTCGCTTGGCCGTAAATACCATGATGTGCGCCGTCATTGTGCAGGTCACACTTGGTATCTCGACACTCATCTATATGGTGCCGATTGAGCTCGCTGCTGCTCACCAGGCAGGAGCTATGGCCTTGTTAACATCCAATTTCTGGTTAATCCATGCATTAAAAAGGGTACCGCTGTAAAATACTGTATTTTGAAACATAATTTGCGTTGGAAAATTATAAAATGGAATTATAAGTAAAAATAAAAATACAAATTTGAACGTACGAACAAAGCAAATGAACAAATGCAATCAAGTTAAAATAGTGGGTAGTGGGTAATGGGCAAGGGGAAGACGACAGGAAAGATGGAAAATATTAATATAGGCTGCTAGAGACCATGTCTTAATTCCTTGTAACTGTACCTGAGTATCCCGCATCCAGCGTAACCGGGCACTCAGCACTCCGTGCTGGAAGACGGTATGGTATGTCGCATGGGTTTTTTTGACTCAGTAGCTATCGTAAAACGTGAAGATCAGACAAAGTTGACAACATTGGAAAAGCTCTCCAAATGGCGCCAAGATCCAATCCAGTACCTACAAAATCTTTTATCGAGAGAACCCGAAAAAGAGACTGCAACCGTCTTCCGTCTGTTCAATTTTTGCATTTGAAACCTTGCCATAAAGATCAAGTGGCTGGGAGAAGAGCTGAGAGCTGCGCTGGCCACGTGAGAAAGATTGAGTTCTGCGTAGGCAAGAGATTTGACTGGTTCAGGATTACACAAGTAAGGCGACCTTCGGTATGGAGGGACGGCTATCTAACGGAGAATCTGCACGCTACCTCGAAGGCACTTTCCCAACATCCTTACCAATTATGATACAGACATGTCGCAAATTTAGTAGGTAGTTGGTGATCAAATAGTCAGTATAACTAGACCAAAGCACGAGAGAGAACGCAAACTGCAAGTAGAAATCCAGTTAAGTTTGATTAAAGTTGCGCGATTCATGCGGGTCGCAAAGTTTTCTTCTTCTCAATTGTCATAATAATATAAATATGATATTGACACGGATGGTGTGCCGGCAGCATTCCTCGCGTTGGCTGCTTGCAAGATCTTCCTTGTGTTTGCGAACCATTGCAGTGCGACGAGAGTCAACAACCACGTCAAATAATGCTGATTCTGCTTTCCACTACAAACTTCGAGGCAAAGTAAGGAAGATTTCAACAACAACAACCTGAGTGTCCTTACAATTTACGTGTCAGCAAACTGAACCTCATGTTGTAGGATCGCAACTTTGTCGATGTAGTACGGATCGTTGCAAAAGGTGGAGCAGGCGGCGACGGGTGCGTGTCGTTTCTTCGCGAAAAGTTTTTACCAAAGGGTCCACCCAACGGCGGCAACGGCGGACGCGGTGGCAACGTGATAGTTATGGCGAGCACGGACGAGACCACGCTGCGACACGTACCACGATATGCGCAGCCAAGCGTGGACAGCATGGCATGGGTGGTGGACGGCACGGTACGGCGGGAGAAGATTTAATCATACCAGTACCCGTGGGGACTATAGTCAGACAACGACCACCAAGTGCACAAGGAATACAAGAAGAACAAGAACAAGAGCAAGAATCAGAAGAGAGTCGATGGGTCCATTTCCCGCGCTACGAGCCACAAGACTTGCCCGAAGGCAAGGTCAATTTCTTTGAACAGGCGAAAAAGATGATCCAAGAAGAAGATCGATATCTAAAATGGCGAGAAGCGCAGGAGCAACAAGGAGGAGCAGAGTTGATTCATGTGGATTTGGTCGAGCCAGGCCAGCAAGTGGTATTGTGTCGCGGAGGAGCAGGCGGGTACGGCAACCCGCACTTTTTGACGAGCGAGAACAGATCACCAAAGTTTGCTACGCGGGGGCGCAAAGGACAGGTGCGAGAATTTGAGCTGGAACTCAAGACGATTGCAGATATTGGATTAGTAGGTCTTCCGAACGCTGGCAAGTCTACTCTTTTAGGCGCTATCTCGAACGCGCACCCGAAACAAGGCGACTATGCGTTTACGACGCTGCATCCGTTTGTGGGCACAGTCGACTTTGCAGACATGTATCAATTGACTGTTGCCGATATCCCTGGTCTCATTGAAGGCGCACACCGCAATATCGGTTTGGGACATGCATTTTTGAGGCATGTGGAGCGGGCCAAGATACTCGTCTACGTGATCGACTTGAGCTCCGAGCGGCCCTGGAACGATCTGAGGATATTGCAAAATGAATTGGAAGCATACAGGCCTGGATTGACGAAACGCCAGTCGCTTGTGGTGGCCAACAAAGCTGATCAAGTACGATTGGCTAAAGATAACCTGGCAAGACTGCAAACGGAATTTAATGATATACCAATTGTACCAATATCTGCGCGGTACGAGAAGAATATCCTAAAATTGACATCGGTCATGCGAAAACTCGTTGAACAAGTTCGAGAGCAAGAAAAGCAGCAGCAACAACAAAATGATCAAGCATTGAAATAAAATGCAGGAAGAAGCATCTTCATCATGACCATCTCTTTTTTTGTTTGGTATAAGATAGGGATTCATTTATTGTAAAAGTTTACGAGAATGGTATATATAATTGATCTTTAGTAAGTTGGCCAGCCGTTGCTCCAGTTGAGGTCATTGATGAGAAGTTTGGCTGTTCCGTTATCGTCAGCATCGTAAGCATGGCGAGCAATGACGCCATCGGAAATATCCTGTCCACCAGGACCCTTCCAGCGGACGTTGCCCGAATCCAAGACGGTTCCGCCACCATCCAAGGCATCCACGCCGTTAGCATCGACGTAAGGACCAGTGATACTCTTGGAGCGAGTGTAGATGATGCGGTAGGTGCTGTCAGTGCCTCTGCAGCAGAGACCAATGGATGCAAAGAGATAGTAGTAGCCGTCGTGGTAAACAATATTAGGTGCTTCAATTTCACCGTCAAGGTCTGGCTGCGCGGCAATGGAGTAAATGCTTCCAGTGGGCTTCATGGTATTGGGGTCGAGCTTGGTAATCTTGAGACCAGACCAGAAGGAGCCGAATGCGAGCCAGGGCTGTCCACTTTGGTCGACGATAAGGTTGGGGTCAATGGCATTGTAATCCTTGCTGCTATCCGAGGTCAAGATGACGCCTTGGTCACTCCAGGAACCTGCTCCGATGGTATCAGCAGTAGCCAAACCGATAGCTGAAGTCTGCGAGCCAAAAGTAGAGACGGCGTAGAAGAGGTAGACGCGGTTGTTGAACACATTTACGTCGGGAGCCCACACGCTCATGCCCGTGAACGAAGGGACATACTTGGTCCACCAGGATAAAGCGCTCAAAAAGATCTGTGGTGCCCGCACCCAGGACAGACCGTCCTCCGAGGTCAAGACTTGAATACCATCACCGGTGCAAAACGTGTACCAACGCGAGCCTTCCTTGATAATGCTTGGGTCATGGCATAAAATGTCACCTGTGAGTTCCCAGAAGCTTGCCAGCGTAGTTGGTAGCAGGCTAATTAGCAAAGCTCCCGCCAATGCAAAAGATAGTTTCATGGTTGTTGTTAAGGAAAGAAGAATGGCAAAAGTTTTTTTCTTTTTATATATTTTCTCTGAACGTCGGGTACAGAACCCAGGGAAACTGTTTTCGTCGCTCTTGTGTGTCTTCTGAGCTTATTGCAAATAAATGCCATTACATTGTTGCAAAGCAGAGTCTGGGAAAGTGTGCATGGAATTCCATGTATTAGATCGCATTGCGCCGAGTGTGAAGGGTATATGACAAGTTTTGATGACAAATGGTTACACGTATTAAAGCAAGTCTTCCTGTCAAATCGATATATTAATGGCGCGGGGCAAGAAAGTTGATAGTAGTATATAGTACTAGACAAGTGATTGATCCGATCCAGTCGGGGAGAAATTGTTTATGAAGGCACCAATTCAGGAACGGAGAAAATACGAATCAAAAAGGAGAGTAAAAGGAATAATATATAGAGAATATAAGGAAAAGCGCCGCAGAGTGTGCGAATTGTACATGGCAACAAAAAAAATCATGATAAAAAGGCTAATGGCTGGGTGTAAGCCGACCGAGTGAATGCTGTTTGGGAAAAGGGTTTAATAACACAATTATGCCGCGGGTTTGGTGCCAGGCATCGTCGAGCTCTCTCACATTCGCCAAGGTCGTACAGTTAATAACGTTGCAGCGCTGCTGCCGTTGCTGCTGCTCTTGTTTCGTTTGATTGCTTTATTTGTTGCAATACTTCAAGTTGATTTTGGTTTTCGCGTTCCAGCCGCCGTCGCATGCCGCGGACACTCCATATAATGTACCAGATCAAAAGTGCAAGAGCCAAGATACCGAGAACAATGACAAGTGCGTATCGTCCATGCTGCGCCAACCAACTTTTATGTTCCTCGGGTTGATTGGTATCGCCTGGATTCCATCCAGGGGTATTAACGTTTGGTACAGATGAAGAGGAGGGACTTGAAGAAGTTACTATTGTGGAACTTTGCGCCAGCGCACACTGTGTTCCCAGCAATATCAAGCCCGCTGCAGTTGTGACCCGCGTGGTGCATCGTCCGCTGATAACCGACATGCAGACCAAGTACCGCTTTATTGCTGCTGAGAGGGAAGGTACTGAAAAAGGAGAAAAAGTGGTGAAAAGAGGAAAGAAGAAAAAAAAGACAGAGACAGACAGAAAGCGATAAACGAAGTGGCTTTCTAAAAATAGGGGTCCATTTGAACATTATCGATCATTGTAGACAGTAAATTCGTGTTTCGTTTAGCATTCTTTTCGATCCTGTCCAAGCTTTTTTTGTTTTGACTTCCTCACAAACTAAAAGAGTTTGTCTCGATTGATCATGTGTTTACATATGTATGAAAAGAAAGAGGATAATCATTGTAATTGCAAGGTGAAAGACTACTTTTGCCACCCCTTTTCTGCACCCTAGCATTTCTCTCTCCCAGCAACCCTAACCCGATCCCGGAGTCCAGATCCTCTCTCTCACAGTAAGGTACATCGCACTCTCCGACAGTCTGGGCCGTACAACAAGAGCCAACCACAATATAAACGCATTTATTTGTTGACAGCCTCAAAGTACTCCTTGGAGTCCTTGGGGTTAGGCTTGATGGTCTTGTCACCCTTTTGCCAGTTGGCTGGGCAGACCTGTGAAACAGCAGTATATATAGGTTAGCAAAATCCAAAGTAGTTAAACAGTCAACAGGGTAAATATTTTACCTCGCCGTGTTCATCAGTAAACTTGATGGCTTCGATGACTCGCAGGGTTTCATCCACAGAGCGGCCAATGGGCAAGTCGTGAATGTGTGCGACGCGGAGAGTCTGCTTGGGATCAATGACAAACAGACCACGCAGAGCCAAACCAGCCTCGGGAATCAACACTATTTATAAACATGTCAGTTCACCAACTGTTGCTTTCCTACACCATGAGAATATATCATACGAACCATTGTAAGCGGCAGAGATCTCCTTCTTGATATCAGAAACCAAAGGAATCTTGATGTTGCCGAGACCGCCCTCCTTGCGAGGAACATTGGTCCATGCTTAAGTGAACACAAATTATCTGTATTAGCACCAATTTTCCATAAATCTTCATCAGGTGGTTATTTTCTTACCCAAGTGGGAATGAACGTTGCTAGATTACACGAGAAAAAAAATCGAGGTGAATGAGTACAACCTTATATAAAAAGACAAGAGCGTACAGTTACACCTGACATATCCCTCCTCGTCCTCATTCTTCCTCTCTCTCTCACACACACAAGAAACACTTACTCGACACTGATGCCAACAACTTCAGCGCCAACCTTGCGGAAATCCTCGATGCGATCGCTGAATGCCAACAACTCGGTTGGGCAGACGAACGTAAAGTCGGCTGGGTAAAAGACCATGACCAAGAACTTGCCCTTGTAGTCGGTCAAGGACAAGTCTTCAAAGGCACCATCGACAACAGCCTGAGCAGACCAGTGAGGTGCGGGCTCTATATACAGTATACAGTTGTTAGCAATTGCTAAAACAGGAGGGAGAAATTCATGGGTGTTGGAAGATTATTTACTTTGAATGGTGGCAGTCTGCTTGGGCTGCGTAGTGCTGAATGGCGACGATTGGGTGAGACCAAAATTGTTGGTGTTACGCGCGGCAATGAAAGCAGAGGGACGAGCAACAGCTGGAGCAGCTACAGCACGAAGGTTGTTGCGTGCAATGCGAGTAGCAAGTTGAGGGACAACGCGACGAAGACCAAACATGTTGTTTGACAGGTGTTTGCAGGATGGAACGAACGCGGTTCGGGCCCTGGTCTTCAATTTGCGCTAATGCAAAATCTCCGCTCCTAACAGTTCACTTTGTGCATTTGGCCAGGTGAGAAACAGCACTAAAACAAAGCGTTTAAGAAAGAAATAAATCCTCGGTCGCATACATGTAGGACAAATCTGTCTTGGTTAGTGTTGCCCGCAAATAAGCTTGCAGGAACCATTAGATCCGGCCTTCGTATAAATACAAATCCGAGATGATGGATCTCTATTATATGTCAACAACTTTCCAATTCTAACTTACCAACTCCAAGTAAAAGGATACAAGTGAAAAGCTGTCAGTTGGTATATGCGATGTAATGCATTCGTAGGTGCAATTTATTGCGTATCTTCTAGTCTGCAAACCTATCGACTCTGTATCTTACATGAAACATTTCTTGTTTCAAACAAGGAAGATCGTTGTGCAACGCTATTCTACATAAAGCTGACAGATTATGTATAGGGTGTTGTTGTTGAATCGCGTGACCCATTGGAGCGATCGCGACCATAACAAACTCTTTTGTTTGTCCGTTCATGGGACCACTTATTGTTTCATTTAGGAAATTCTTTGTAGAAGGATTTTTACTATAGATCAACACATGAAACGTGAAAAAAAAGGAAAAATGATTTTTCTTTACAGAAACAACAACAAGTTTATAGAAAAGACCATTTAGTGTGACCATGTCTTTAGAACATAATGCAGGATACGTGTGACTGTTTGTAGGTGTATGGGCGTGTTTTTTGTAACCAAAAACGGGTCTAAAACTTAATAGGGTATGTGTGCAGTGAGTGGGTGTGGGGGATCAAACTCAAAAGGGTGTATATGTACAAAGCAGAACGCTTTTTACAGCAGTTTGTCTACAATGCTGAGACCGATAAACACTAGAGCTGTGCACAGAGGCACGCAGACGATACCGTAGCTATAGAAAAGCATGCGCAACATCTCCTCTTCAAAGATACCATTGACCTGCGTGATCTGGACCAAATTGATGGCGGTGGGCGAGCAGCCGAGGACAATCATCATGATAGCGAACACAGGGTCCGTTGCGAGGATGGACCACTGGGAACCAAAGTGGACAAACGCAACAACGATGGGAACGACAAAGAATGGCATCAGGACGAAACGGACCAGCATGACGGTGTTTACAGGTTTCTTGATCGCCGGCGAAGTGGGTTGCTGTGATTGCCAGATGCATGTTAGCTGAGCACCCAAGCAGGTCAGAATGATAGGCACAGCAGCTTTGCCGCAGGTCTCGATGGCCTTAGTCAGGCACGGGTACAGTAACCATTGTTTGTCGTACAAGAGGTGCTTGAGTGGCGATAGTCCCACCAATAATGCAAGACAAGCGGCGTACAGCGGCGGCGACATGAAACCGTTGACTTTACGGGCGATCCGGGTTAGTAGTCCAGGCTGTTCTTCGACCGAATCCAGCTTTGGTAAAAGCAGGGTAGTGGCTTCATTGACGGGCGTAGTTGCTGATGATTTGCTATCGTCAGGCTGAGCAGCGAGTGTCATTGAGCTGTAGCGACGATCAGGCATTCCGCTGGGACGTGCCTGCTCAATATCATAGTTGTTGTTCGAAGCATGAATGGTACCATAAGAAGTAGGCGGTGTAATCTGTCCAATTGTGGTCGAGTCGTCTTCTTCTTCTTCGTCCTCGTCGTGTTTACTCAAAAGGCTGTAGCCATACGACCATCGAACGAGGTTGCCAAAGATAGCAAAGAATAGAGTGTACGATATGCCTCTATCGTGGTACTAAAGATCAGGACCGTGCATTTTCTCGGGTTTCTAGCCTCTTTTGCTTACCTCGCTGCCACTGCTTCTTGGCTATCGTCGGCATTCCAAAATAAGACTTTTCCCGCTTCCGAAACTGCCAGGCTGGAAATGATGGCAATCGGCAACGAATTAGTGTTGCCAAACATCACACATGCAAGCACAAAGCGACGATAAGCTGCACTCAATCCGACAACTCGAGTAGTCACTTGACTGAGAACAAAGCAGAGTGCCGCGAAGACAATGTAGAAGCACGGAATGGGCCAGAATGCGAACAACTTTTCCCAAGAGATAGTCGCTGCAATGTTTGTAAACAACAGGCACGGTGTAAAGAACACCATATTGACTTTGGACAACCACTAATTGAATCAATTTAGAAAATATTCTCTCTACTAGACTATCATTAGAGAACTTTACCTTTTGTTTTTCCATGTTAAAGTAGCCTTTCTTTGTGAGGCAAAATCCAAAAAACACAATGACCATGACTTGTAAGACGGCCTGTTATTACAAATAAGCAATTCACAGAAGACCAAGCAAGATAGTTTGAAAATTTAGTCAAACCTGAATGGCCGATATGATGAGTTGCAACATGAGGCAGTAGTAGCAGTAGTAGTAATAGTAGTAGTAGTAGTAGAGAGATGAAGAGAAGAAGAAAGAGTTGCTGGAAAAAAAGAAAAAAGGGAACGCGTGCCACCACTTTTATAGACCTTATCGATCTTGATGAACAGTGCGTCGGGAAGCAAACAACACAATTTTTTTTCCTGCAAAAGAATTGTTTGCTGAATTGTTTGCGTTTCATCAAAGCTTCCACAAAAAAAAGTTGAGGCGAATATCTGTTTGGGTGCACAGCCCCTCTTTTATTCCCTTGATCACAATCAACTCGGTATACTTTAGGCGGATTTAAACAAAAGAATGGCAATCTGACCGTGGTAAAAGTAGATAAAGTGCTTCGATTCTGAAAATGACATAACAGTAACTGAATATTCTCTCTTCCTTTTCTTTACAACCGTTTTTCAATCCAAACTTACCATGAGTAACGAAGCTTCCAAAGTTACGGCCAACAACACAGTGCCAGGTAGCACCTAAATACATCGATTCATATGACTCACTTTAGTCTTCATAATCTCGATCTGCTCTCGATATATGCTGACTGACCATATTTCTTGTCGAATTCGCGCTTAATGTGAGCAGCAATGTCCTTTTCAATGTTGTACTTTTCAAGCGCCTGGGTGCTGCATTCGATCGCCTCCTGCTGCATCTCTTCGCTCATGTCGGCGCTCTTGATGACGGCTTTGGTGTCTGACATTCTGTCCTCATTCACGGTCAATCTCGAGTCATCTCGACGTTGTCCGGTCCTCGAACTCTGCAACGGTACCTGAAATATGCAGATAAAGGAGGAGAAACGCTGAACTGATGAGTGAGGCGAAAGGAAGGTCGAAGAAAAAAATCAACCCAGCAAAAGCGACGCGCATTTCTTTTCCCCTGTGAGCTGTACACGCACAACAACACAGCAGCTTGCCCTCGTGCCTGACTTTATGACACAAAAGGGTCCATTCTCTTATGTCTCTCTCTCTTTTTTTCGAATCTGCACAAAAGGGCATATAGATAGTCGATACAATACGCACTCCTTTTCTCATAATCCTTCAACTTTTATGCGTTATCCTGCACCTTGTTAAGCGTGTTTATTCTAACAAACGTCGTCACAGACGAAGGACATGTTTTTTCTGTCCCTTTAACCCCTTAAGTCCTATCTTTCTTTCTCCGGATTTTTCTATTCCAAAGGAGTACACGTCCATCATGATTCGTATATGCTGCCCTTTTTTCATGCATTAGGTGGGAGATCAATATGTGTCGAGTCTGTTGTCCTAGCAAAGGAACACTCATCGTCCAGGACAACGGCTGACACAACAAGCTTCAGAAGGCTGAAACTTTGTTTCCCTGGTGCAGTTTTGTCGTGATACTCAAGAACGGATTGAAGAAAAAACAATCGACAAAGTTGCGCCTCTAAAGTTACACACTTAGCAACACAGGTGGATACTGTCGCAGCGCAAATAAGCAAAAAAAATCTCAGTTACAGTATCTACTGTCTCACACTATACTTCTGGTAAGTAACAAGTTATACTACAGTATGTAATCGTTAAAGGATCAACAAAGTACGAAATGGAAGATAGCTATGTGCTGTAAAAGGTACAATCCTGTTGGGGTATCCTTTTCCTTTTTCTGTATGTTTTTACCAGTGACTCTTGCAGCTTTATATAATGTTGACCCGCTGAAAAGAAAAAATGAAAGCGTGCATACTTTACACTGTTACCATATGAACATACACACACACAATACACACAACAGCTGCTGCATTGCTCCACACTTACTGTGCAGGTCGTCTCGTTATTTGGGCAACACTGTGATGTGCGTGTGTGTGGCGGCGAAGTTATGTTTTTAGACGCGTCGGGAGAAGCAAGTCATTTGACCACTCGCTACCGTCGTTCACATGGTCTTCATTGATAAACTAAGCCAAAACGGAGAGCAAAAATGTCGTCTTACGTGGCTCGAACGCTGCAAGTCTTGCGTCGCGTGACCTGAATGTTAAGGAACGAAAGACAGTTGCACACAGTGTTGTGTAGTGATATGTAGCAAGATTTCTCGTATCGTGGGAAGTCCCATTGTTCGTAATTTTTTTTGTTTTGTGATGATTATGTTATCTCCTGAAAAAAAAAAGGCCGACTATAATTCAGGAGAGTGTAGTCATCAGCAAGTAGCACACAACAAAGGTTTGTCATACATGAGGAAAGAAAGGAAAAAACAAATGTGGCGTATTCTTCTTTCTTGTTTGGCTATGATACAATATGACAGCAAGAGAATAAAAAATGGTATATTTCATAGTTAAGAGGATGTATAAATGATTGGTATATAATGGAAGAAAAGAGATAGGTCATCTTTTTCGGAGGGATGAAGAAGATGTGAAATGATGGTGGCCAGTGCGTCGTTTTGATACAGGCCCAGGAGACAGTATGCCAGGCGACAATCTCTTGCGACCCCGCCTTCCAGAAGACCCATCTAAATGTATAATATGCTGTGTCAGATTTCTATGTGCGACCATCCTCAGGCTACACCGTGCTTGGTTGTACCTGCAGCAGCGTACTGTAAAATGTCTAACTCTTCGTCGATTTGGTCCTCTGCTGTTCTGTGTCTACTCTTTCGTTCCTCGTAATCCTTTTGAAGCATAGGTTGCAGGATTCGTCGTCTTGCATTGATGAACCAGTTGCTGATCTGGTTGAGTGTCAGGTTAGTTTGCCGTGCAAGGGCCGCTTTTTCTTCTTCTGTCGGGTAAGGATGCTTTCTGTGGTCTGACAGCCAGTCCTTGAGTATGGCAGTGACAGCTTTGGGAAGGTTACCGCGACGACGTTTGGGTACTACTGTGCTGACCTGCCTTTTGGCTATGCGGTGTGGACGCGCAGCTGTTATGGTGGGTGAGGAGGATGCTACAGATGAGGACGAGTCGCCAGCCATTGAACCGGCAGTGGGGGCGGCTGCAGCCGTTGACGACGGCCGCCTGCGCAGCATGTAAATTTCTTCTTGATGATGATGCTTAGCATAGCGCGAGTGTTGTGGAACGAGAGGAGATGTCGGTGAAGATGGGTATAAAGGCGGCGTAGGTGAGGATGACAAAGATGGAATGGGTGATGGAATAGGTCGCTCGCCGTGTTCTATATAATTTTAAAGAACAGATCACACACACTCACTGCTTAGCAACAACAGAATGGTTACCTTGGCAATATGGTCACTCACCTCGAATATCCGTCCAGATCTTTTCATTGTGCTCGAGCATGCGATGAACGCGCTGCTTGTGGGACTCAATGAAGGGAGAATAATGAGGATCAATTTGGATATGCTGCAAGCTGCCTGAGCTGTCCTTGACAAACTGATGGTCGTGAAACAAGATCACAGGGCTGAACATGCGCTGCAGGAATGCATTGTTAGTCTTTCCTATATTTGTTGTGCCACTTGGCAAAGTTCTTGTTGTTGCTGTTTACCTTCTGATGTCTTATGTATGGCTCCATAGGTGTTATATATTTCAAAAGTTTTTTCACACAGAATTTTAGAGTCTTTTTACTGCGACTCTTGAAGGATCTATCGCATCGAACAGTAAATAGGCGCAGAGAGAAGAAAGTTAGGAGAGCAAAAAAGAAAAAAGAGTGTGGAGAAGAATAGGTAGAAGGGAACGAGGGAAAACATGACACTCTTTATAGAGTCGCAAGTGCCCATCTGTACGACGCATGACCCATCGAGATGAAAACCCGAAATGTCACTTTCGGGGATCACTTGAGCCCGCCAAAAGAGAAGCTGTTCTTCCTTGGGGGAGAACCGAAAAAAAAAACCACAGAAGAGAGGAAAGCGTTTCATTTCCCAAAAGGTCTAATCCCGTTTGTTTCCTGGAAATGGCTTCCGTGCTAAGAGTAGCAACACGGGAATTCTCCAAGTGTCATTTCGTATTCCCTAGTTTTGACAGGTATCTCTAAAGTTATGTTGTCTACAAGAGCGAGGGAAAAAAATTCCATGAAGTTGGTACGCCGTGTAAACGACGACGTAGCGGAGCCATTCAGACGCTTTGACCATCTAAACCCCCAAACCTGTCGCCAACCTTCTGGGCCTTGCTCTACAGTCGTGGCCTCTTGATCCTTTGCTAAAGACGTAGAGATTTGCAAGTGATCATCTTACTTTTGATTACGACTTGCATTGGATCCCGCCACAGGATCTGTAGCTTGTGCCAACTAGAAAACGGAAACTCTGTTCTCAATTTGGAAGACTGCAACGTGATCCGCGGTCTTGACACCTCTCAGCCGGTAACGTATTCACGCAACTACGGCTTGATTTGCATATTCAGGCAACTTCGGCTTGATTTGGGTACTTTGTAATAACAGGGTCTGGTACCAATGTGTACTCACACCAACCCTTCTTTATTTAGCCCTTTTCTAAGCACGTTCGTTACCTTTTGTTGAGCGACCCGCTTTTTTGTCAATGAAATAAGAAACTGATATTTGTCCTCATCACCATGGGAAACATTGATGGGGACAATCCAAAGTAATCGCTGAAAAAAAGCTTTCTCGAGTTTATCTTTACATATCTTCTTTTACATTGACAACTTTATAAAGTGGCAAGGTGCCCCGTGCACTTTCTCAGGGATGACTTGTTCTCACACACCCAAAAAGTCAATTCCAAATCATCTTCAGCTGAATTTAGTCTGCTTATTGATATACACTCTCAGAAAGAAAAAAATCCTTTATTTCCTCTTGTCAGCGATTTTTCACCTCTATAGTCAATTCTGATATATGCTGATAATCCATTTTTGGGACCCGTCGTCTCAACTTTTCCTAGACTAATTTCTTTCACCCGCTCTCTTTTTTTTTTCTTCTCTTTCTCCATCACATGCCACCAATGGATAAATTAGTTACGGCGAGTGCGTCCGCTAGCAGAAATCATCGACTTTTCATGTCATATATACTTGCAAACCTCATCCTTCTTCTGCTAGCATTCTGTAATAGCCCACCACCTTGGCAAAGCTGAATGTACGACAACCAACGTCGCGATACCATTTTTTTTCGAGAATAGACTTCTCATGGATGACAAAGTAGCCAAGGGTGGCACTGTTGCTAAATCGGTAGCATGTTGAGCTGTCTGATTTTGGTACAGACGTTCTGTCTCTTGTCGATGTCTCCTTTAGCCAATTGAGCTGTTTGATTCGACGCGGTAATGCAAGAATCAAAGCTGTTCGACTGTTGTAAATGAAATCGGTACTTTCGGAACGACGACAGGATTGACTTCTGCCGGCAGTGTCTGCGTTTGTGAAACCAGGCGATTTGTTTACATTAACCTTGGCGGAAGCGGCTTTAGTGACACCAGTATAGTGGCTTCATCAGCTTTTATAATCTTCCACTATGGTCTGAATTCTTTACGTTGCAAAGAAAAGCTCTGTACAGCAGGGACTAATCCTGTTACATCTACATCAGCGTTTGAGATCTACAAACCGAAAACGATATAGAACCATTGAGGAATAGCAGTAAACGTGCTACAATTTGTTTCTCTCACTGTTGCAAAATACAAAGATCAGCAAGTAAAATTGGTCTCAGCTCGGCCTCAATCCGTTTGGAAGGGACTAAAAAGGCCTTTAGAGTACCAAGATGGAAATAATGGTCATGCTCCACAAAGTAAAGCTGATAAATTCTGCATTTTCGTTTATTTATAATCTTTCTAAGGATAACAGAGAGCTAGGTCCTTTCTATTTACGTATTTTAATGCTTGAATGTACGTTTTACTTCTGGCTATACTTGTGCTTAAACGCAATATCGCTCTATAAGATGTTGACGTACTATAGCATTTTTTTGATGATGATCTTCTGCCTTTACTGTATTGCGTATACAGATTTTCTTCTTCCCCTTCCCTTTCCCTTCTTGCTTCTCATATCCTTGTTGCCTTCCTCCTCCCAAGAGGCTCCTTGCAGATGCAGTCTTAGGAGCTACGTATAGTCGTCAAGGGATGCAGAGTGTTGGAATAACCGTCAAGGAAGAGATGATAGGGGTTAAGGGGAAGTATTTTTTCTATGAATGATTTTGTTCACTGTTATGCCTATAAGATCGACAGGATGTTCTTTTCCGGAGGGTGAGGAAAGGTCTCTCCTGCAAATGTTTTCATTTAGAAGGTTCTGTATGAATCCTTATCTCATTTTATCACACCATGATACAATTCATCCAATCTTCACAGTAGAGGCAGCAAGTTCAATACGACGGAAGATTAACAGATCAGACGCTTCTTTGCGAGCTAGCTATCACTCACTTTTCACTCACCAATATTCCTGCAACCTCGTTTCCCTCCTT
>KK100012.1:0-14516 GCA_000611695.1 Rhizomucor miehei CAU432
ACGGGATTACCGTAGTGGTAAGTAATATACTATCATATCATTAGTAGACTTGATTACTGACTGTAAGTGATGTATATGTCGACTGGAATGCATTTTGCGCTGGTGTCATTGACTCCTTCAATGCGCAAAATGCGGAATGTCACAGGACGAATTTGATTCATCATTGGCGCAAAGAAGGGGTCTGATGCTCGCACAAATTGTACTTCCATTTGCTGCAAACATAACTTAATAAAACAGTATCAAGTTCACAATGCTACACAGGACGGCGAATCGTCTGACAGAATAAATGAGATTCTCAGAAAAACCCAAATGATTCGGTTCATCTTTACATAATACACGTTGTGTTGCAGACAGTTGAAAGTCAATAAAACTTATAATAGCGCCAACATAATATTGTCCGCTATACTCGGTATTTGCTCATGAGTCTCCATTTGCGCGCATCAATGTCACCATAATATCCGATGAGGATATATTATCAAAAGTACATAATAAGGGATACCTGTAATACATTGAATTGTATGTCGGCACGATAGCTCATGTAATGCTCTGTATGCCATCCAGGGCAATTTCTCGTCCGCTAGGTGTTTCAGTTTGAAATGTTTACCTTGAAAAGTTTTTTTGTATACATACTTGCATAATGCTATGCAGCGTTTTAGAGTCTAAATATACCTTTATGCAGCTTGCAACCGAACTGTCAGAGAACTTATAAGACGGAAAAAAGAAAATGCCATCAGAACTCTATTACGATAATTATCATATATCTAAATGTAAAGAGAAAAGCTAAATGCTGGTTACAATATGTAAAATATCCCTTTGCATAGATCATCTAGAGTCGGTTCAGCCCTCTTATGCATTCCTTGACATTTTTCTATCAACTAAATAATGCGACTAGCCCCAATATCACTCAGAATCTCTGTCAAGCTCTTACCTTCAAACATTAACAAAATAAAAGGACATAATGTAAGGAACATCAACAGGGTGATGTTGCAATTAAACGCGCGATAGGCACCCCTTCAAGAAAATCAGGCAGTCTGCTGAGCGCAAGATCTCAGCAATCCCTTAACAATAGATCTGTATTCGTGGTGCACATGTAAAATAGCCGGTTGGACCTAGAAGTCCCAAGGATGGACCAGAATAGCATCGATTCAACTGCGCTCAGCCATGTTCAACATTGGTGTCACATTTAGCAAAGACGAAGGCGATCGTCTTTGATAAATAAGGATCATGCAAAACATTTATGGTACGACATCTGAATTGATGATTTTACCCAACGTAGAAAGGCACTGGTTACCGAAAAGCTGAGTCAGGCTCTCACGCGACGATCAGCATGCATATCTGGACCACAGGTATATTTACGTGAGCATATACATTCAGAGCGAGCAGCTATAATTGCTATGCAATTACGTCGAAATACATTTGAAGGAAGGGGCGAAGGGGCAAGGAGTTGATATGTATGCATTGAGCGTTTGGCCGGACCGGCTGTAACTGTCGTGGCTTGGCCCGTTATACCATTCTGATATAGAAACAGTTTGAGACGTAGTGGTATAGTCAAGAAGCCCGTGGTGACACTGCATCGAAAAGAGGAGCGCGGCTTGGATCGATAAAGATGGATCGAGAGCTGTGGGCGTAAGCGGACGATCGGCCGCGGAGTAAAAGCTGTAGAAGGGTGCAACAGGCTGAATAGGGTCTGCAATAGGCGTTTGCCCATGTTGTGGAATCGACGTTCTTCGCCACCACGCGTGCACATGCACAGCACGAGATGAAATTGATGAGCACAAGCGCTGTTGCCTCATATGGTTGTGTCGTTAAAGCCCAATCTATCCGACAGTTCGTCTAGTCCAGTCTTGCATTGTTCCTAGATTTATGTTATCCTCCTCTTTGGCTCCTAGCACTGGCCCTTCAAACCATCCCTTGGCAGAAAAGAAGAAAAACCCGCGCTAGACGGTTGTTGTAGGCAATTGACAAGGTGTTGTTGTATAGGGGCAGCGCCAAGGCCGGCTGACCGATTGAATTGGAGCATCAAATTTGCTTCCCTTTTGGGAGCTCCGCTCGACAATTTGGCGCTCCAACTTCACCCCCTTTCTTTCCCTCATTACCAGCGGAAGCATTTGTTCACAGTGCTCCCCCATCCTCCGTTCACTCTTCTTCTCAGCATATCCTGTGCCAGCTTTCCCCCCTTGTTCCGCTGCCTTGCCCCTCGTTTTTCCTCATTTGTTATTTAGATTGCTTCTTGTCTAAACCCCCTTCTACCTCTTTTTGCTTCTCGGGTCTTCTGTTCTCCCTCTCTCCTCTCGGTCTAGCTGCTCCCTACCTTTTTATTGTTCTCTTATTCCAGAGCTGCAGCAGTTTCTTTTCCTCTGCTTTCATTGCAACGATCGACCTCATGACATCTGTACAAGCGTCCGGCCAACGCATCGCAGCGCCGTTCCACGTTCTGCCTCCGGCATCTTCTTGTCGATATCATGATGGTTATCGATCGACCAACGGACCCCTTATGCCAATTTCGTATTGCAACGCTTATGGTTCATGCACCACCATTCCTACTCAATGCGGCCACTGTCCTTCAGGTACAACTTTTGAAAGCATGGAAAAGATCGCTCCTCCTTCGGACAAGACTCTGTCGCTACAAACGGATCCTGAAATGTACGCTCTGCGAAACGTTATGTCCACGCACGGCGCAAAGTTCGTCGACTCTGAATACCGACACTACAATTATCCCTCCTTTCAGACTATCCCTCCTATGGCGTTGAAGCGAAATGATCGTCTAGCATATGTAGAGGCGCTAGTTGGTATGTGCATTGTTGTTGGCGCAAAAAATCGCTTCTAAACGCCGATGCGACAAATAGATACAAACGCCCATGTCATTGAAACGATCTGGGCCCCAATTGCATCACGTTACGTAAAGTCGGCTGTCGTCCCGCTGCGGATGTTTATTCAAGAAGTGCTGAAACGGTCTCGTACGACATATTCGACATTGCAGACGGCATTGTTTTACCTGTTTCGTGCTCGACCAGCTCTCCTTGCACAACTGTACGGCCGCAGCGCAGATAGAAAGCAGGAACAGTGGCAAGATGCTTATATCAACTGCGGAAGACGCATGTTCCTGGCCAGCTTGGTAGTTGCGTCCAAGTTCGTGCAGGATAAAACCTACCGAAACTCAGCTTGGGCGAAAATAGCAGGACTCCCCGTGGCCGAGATCAATGCGGCCGAACGCATCTTTTTGGAATTGATAGACTATCGACTTTACATAGCTCAGTCGACTTTTGAGCAATGGCATCATTTGTTACACATGCATGTGGAGGCTAGAGCTCGCAACGAGCCGGTCTCGTACCTGCAAGATCTCTCGTATTTGCCTACCGGCATGCAACCACCTACACATCAGCTACCTTCGCTTCCTTCACCGACAAGTCCTCAGCATAAAGAGCACATTGCATCAACTCACTCTTTTGACTCGCCACATCATGTATTACATTGTTTGCCCGATCCTTACGGCTACATGTCATATCATGCACATACTGGACGAAAGCGAAGATTAAGAGAGACTTCATGGGCAGACGACAAGCAGCCAACAGCGTTCAACCCTATTTCCCCTGTGTCTCCCAACTACGCTAATGTGGCGACTGCGGTCTCGCCAACCCACAGCGGCAGCGTTCCTCCAATGCTTTCATTATCTTTGCCTAGCTCAATCTCATCATCGCCAATGAATACGCCTACTCAGGTGTCACCAATGCGGATGAATATCGGTAGTTGGAAGACCGGCACTTCACCTACATTAAAGCACACCACCACCAACAGCGCCGCCCACTGCGATTTGCAATACAATCTTGTATCCAAAAAGCGACGAGTGGTGGATAGCGACTATTCTGGCCATCAAGGCTATGCTGTTAGCCATGTCCGTGGCTCAGCAAAGAGAAAGCAGCAGCGCAAGGATCGACAATAGGCCACTTGATTTTTCTTCCTCTCTTTTTTTTGTTCAAACAACCATCCCATCGTTTCTTTTTAACGGGCCACTCTATGACAACATTGTACGCATCTCTCTCTCTCTCTCTCTCTATATCTATCTATCTATCTTCTCTTTACCGCAACGCAACTCGCCGGGTTTGCAATTCTACCATTCCTTTTTGGCTTTCTTGTTTTTACTTTTTTCTTTTTTTTCTTTTCTCGTGTGTTAGTGTTATTTTTATGCCCTCCCCTCTGCATTTTTTCCTTCTTTTTTGAGAGCCCGTCTTTTGGGGTCGCATGCAACTTTTGCCCTTTTTTCTTTTTTTTCTGTTTGCAAAGCAACCTCCTTCCTTTTTTTCTTTTATCCTCTAGTCCCCAACCCAATTGTTATACATATCATCTGTTATTTATATTATATCATATCATATCTTGTTATTGTCACAGCATCGAAGCAATGCTATCTCCCATCCTTTCCAAAACTACAAAAAAATGGATGTAGATCTCGACCCGGAGAAGTAAATAAAACATAATCAACTGTAACTTGTTGCCAATTGAGATTCTTTCGTTATTACTGCAACATATGGAATATGGGAACTGCCCAGGAAGTTCTTTAAGCACATGTAACTTGTCATCAATGTTTTACTGCACAGACAACCTTACAGAAGTCTCTTCCACTCCAGACTTCCATAATTTTCTGGAACCATTAATAAGTATGCATTGGAAGCCATAGCTTGCTTCTGTTGTATTTTCTTGGAGATCAGCCGACGGGTCTCTGGTCCTTTCGTCCCGGCAGGATTGCTGTGGCGTCAATGTTTACAAACGCGTATGAAGCCATTGTGTTTCGGTACCACGTACAATGACACCCGGCCCCCGTATCTGCGGCTACACTGCCAGAACTAGCACGTAAGGACCCATCAGAATCGAAGATATACCGGAACCTTATTTAGGCTACTAGGATCCTTAATGCTGACTTGCCAAGCCGTTTTTATCTCCAAAGTGGAGAAAAGTTACAGACTGGAACCGATTCCGAAGCAAAGTACATCACACCTTTATTTCAAACCTTGTTTTCCACTCGATCGACGATACAAATCGAACGGTATGACTGACTTGAAGGAAACTATCCACTCTAATCTCCAACACAGAAACATAGGAATGCCCTTTCATATGTCATGGAGAAAATCAAAAGTAATAAATATCAAAGGAAACCCGATATGATGTTTACTTCTGTCAACGGTGTGGAGGTGGAGAACACGGAAATAGAACCGCTTGGGACAAATGCAAGCTTCTTGGATAAAAATCGTGCTCGTGTGGCCGAGCTTTGCAAGCAGCATTTTTTACACTTGAGAACGAAGGAAGTGAGATCAGAAGAAGATTTGTCGCCTTTGGAGTACTTATTGCAGGTACGTTAATTACAATATTATCTTCATCTGCATATAATACAGTATCTAATGCTATAAAATATCCCAAGGGACGTACATCGAGCTGTCCATAATGAAAACAATTACAAATACGGAATCGTCAAGGGATGCACTTTGTCAACATTGCAAAGCACGTACACGCATATAGAAGATACCCTTGAGATTCTGCTTCAAGGCTTCAAGGTAGTTAATCATCTTTTCTTACAGAATAAATATGCACAGCTAATGTTCTCCATGGCAAAAATGGTCAGCTCTTTACAAGGGACTACCTGAATATTCCTCAAAATCTACAGCTGGAACCAACGATACCCTTTGTATAATAGGATACTATCACGCGTATCTATGCAATGTTTTCATGTTGGGTAACTTAGGAATCCCGTTAATTTCAAGGCATCAGTGGAAGCCATTTCTTGAAATACAGAGAGATGGAAAAAGAAGAAACTAAAGATAACACGATCCGAACCGTTTACCGTTGACGCACTTTCCTTCCACCGGCATAGCAGCAGCAGGACTGGGCTGACCTTTAATTGCCGTGGTAACCATTGGCGCCAACTCCATTTCAGCCTTCCCTTTGCAAAGACCTTCTTTTGTATGGTTGGACTGGCAACGAATTGTACATGAGAGTTGCTGAAGACTTCTCATACATGCGCACACCGTCCTGCAGACGCATAGTATGGGTATTATTTTCCCGGCTATGTACACTTGTATTTCCTGATTTTGTACTCCACTATGTCTTTGGATTGAAGACTGCAGGCATGTTTGTGAACAATGTACTGGTAACCACAGAATTTCTAACAACACACTTTCAAAAAAATACAGCCGCTCGCCAAGCATGGCGTGAAAAGATTGCACTGTGCGTCTTGTACTTGGGATTGTCAGCACTATTTCTATTTTGGCTGGAATATATTTCGACCCTATTTTGCGACAGCGAACGTCCATATACCTACAGCGAAGTATTCAAAAACGACTCGAAATACGCAGCTATCAATGGAAAAGCGGTCGAATGGTCGAAATACGCTGATTCTTCGCCTATTGCCAAAGACGTTAGTCAGTACAACGGTCTTGACGTATCACCCATGTTTCCGTTATTCATGATGCTTGACCGAAAAGGGGCGGATACTTACGCTAACCCGACACTGCAATCATGCATTGGTGACACTGGAAACGCCGAGTTAGCAGACAACTGGCTTTCATACAAGTTATCAAACGACCCTGGATACAATTACCGTAACGGCGAACTCATCTCCTGCCCATACCCTAATGCAACAAATGTCACGGGCGAGCACTGTTATACCAATCAACTTGCAAAGATTCCTTTGCCTATCAAAGGGGGTTGGTATTATTACGCACCTTGATTGATTTCTGCTTTCTGTAAAACTAACCGGCATTGCAGATATTATGTACACCATGAACGATATTCAGAACTTTACAACCTTGTCCTCCCCTGACGGTCCAGGAAAAGCTTTCGTTGCACTTGACGGCAATATACTGGATGTCACGGCTTACCTCGAAGCAGCAACAAACATCATTGAAGTTTCGGCGGGAGTCTACTCGCGTGCCTTTGCATTGGATCGCATGTTCTTACCTCTCGACGTGACAAAATACCTTTTCATCAACCTCGGCGAAGATATCACAGACTACTTTGAAGGCAACGTGTCGAACGCAAAAATATATAGGGAATGCCTGGTGACACTATTTTACAAAGGCATCACCCCTGACACGGCCCCCTCAGGGTGCTCCAGAATCAACCCTGCATTATGGGCAACCATGGGCGCTGGCTTATTATACTTTCTGCTCAAGATGAATTTGGCACACCTGTGTCGAATACGATTCATGCAACGACTTCTATTTTCATCAGCACCAGAGTTCTCTTCAACCCCAAAGTCCTCATGGCCTTACACGATTATGATGGTCCCTTGTTACTCTGAACCGAGCGAAACTTTGAAGCAGTCTTTTGAATCGTTGGCACGATCTATCTATGAGGACTCGAGGAAATTATTACTTTTTGTCTGCGATGGTGTAACCAGGAGTAAATACGACTCAAAAGAAACCTACTTATGTCTCCTGGAAGCTCTCGGTTACAGTGGCACGGAAGACCCTACTCCTCAGCCTTACATCTCGCTAGGCCAGAACCGTCGAAGAGTCAATTACGCCAAAGTATTTGCTGGATACTACGAGACTGGCCGCAATCGTGTGCCTTACCTGGTTGTCGTCAAGGTCGGCAACCCTAAAGAAATATTACTAGGTTGCGTTCCTGGAAACCGGGGCAAACGCGACTCGATGGTTCTCGTCTTTGGGTTTTTGGAGCGATGCCTTAACCTTGCAAACAACCGGATGACACCTTTGGAGTATGAGCTGTTCAACCAATGCTACAGCGTTCTCGGTATCGATCCAAGAAAATTCAAGTATATGATGGTGACCGACGCAGATCTCCAAGTTCAGGGCGACGTCGTCCAAACGTTGGTTTCAAGACTTGAAAAGGACAGAAAGATGCTAGCCATTAGCGGCCATGTTCGACCTGCAAACCCGGAACAAAACATTACAACGATGCTGCAAATCTTCCCACTGTATCTGACGTTCTATTCGGGATTGGCGTACGAAGCATTTCTGGGAACTGTGCTTTCAATTAATGGAGGTTTTATGATGTACAAGCTCTGGACTGAAAACATACCTGCCCTTGATGAAAAGGCGCCTACCCGCTCGTTCTGGTCAAGAGGGGCTAGAAGCTCATCGACTTCGCAGCAAACGATTCAAAGTAAATGGCCGAAAGTGAGCGACGAAATAGTTCCAGGGCAGGATACATGGGGAGAAAGCGCTTTCAGCAATGGCAGTGAGAGACACGACTCCATGTCAACTGACAAAGAATCACGGTTATCGCTTGCACCTTGCCCTGGCATTCGACCTTGCTGTATCCATCCGACCGTGTTGCGAAACTTTGCCACTGCGCGTGCGGACACGATGCATATGAAGAATGTGCTGTTACTCGGTGAAGAGCAGTATCTCGGCATAGTGCTGCTACGGTCACATCCAAATCATCGACTTGGGTTCGAACCAGAAGCAATCGGATACGCCACATTGCCCACGAATATCTTTACACTTCAGGCTCTTCAATCCAGAAATTTGCGAGCTGCTTTCCACAATCAGATTGAAGTGCAGCGAGCTGCGTGGGATCTCGGCTTGGGTTGTTGGATTGTATCCTTTACTAAGCTGCTCGACATGATCTTCTCTATGCCGATTATCGTCTATCTTTACGGTGTCTACTTTCGTCTGTTCATCTACGGCGATCTGGCGTATGGAATCATTGCAGTCAGCTTTGCCGGCCTCGTTGCATTGCATATCCTTTACTTCATTGTTCGCCGTCAATTCAAATATGTTCTTTGGTTCATCCTGTATTGTCTCTGCTCGGTGCCATTGTTTGCAGTCTGGTTCCCGCTTGTAGCTATCTGGTGCAGTGACTATGCAGAACGCTGGTACGATGTATGGCCAGCCGCAGACGGACATAGAGGACGTATCCACGGTGCTGTTGACACTGAAGAAGAACGGCCGGAAAAGGACGGAGAGAGCACGAGCGCTGAAAGCAAGGTGGAAAGCGAAGAAGAACTTGTTCCTCGTATGCGACTAGGAGAATTTGAAGCAGTTGAAGCTGAAAGAGCTTATCAAAGAGCCGTGGAAGAAGCTGCCGCACTCGATTCGAACTTTACGGGTTTCACGGGCTTCGTGAGTGGAAGAGCCAGCATCCTCTCTGTGGGTTCACGCCGTTCGGGATCTTTTGGCGAGCAAATGTTATCGACACCACCCCTGGCACAGCTTCGAGGCGGACAACAATCGTTGCGTGTGCGCAGCACAACGAGCGGCTATAAACCTACAGCAGCTGCTATGGGCATGTATGGTACGGTGCGACCTATGGACGGGCAACGGAAATCACCGCAAAAAACTACTGCGAGAGATTTGCATGATGATATGGAGCTTCTGCCAACAGCTTCACCGACTAGCAGCATACGATCTGGCTCCTTTGCCAATCCGTTCGCCTCTTCACTGGATAATCCATTTGATGATGGATACGCCGTCCCATCAATTCAAGGTGGAGATCTAAAGATGCAAAATCGACGCAGCCGTTCACAGCTTGCTGGAAAACACAAGCAAAGTCATTCACAGTCATCCTACTTTACGTATTCCTCCCGTAACACCAACGAAGACTATTCGACAACATTCTATCCATCCACTTACAAGACCGACGACAGCGCAAGAAATGATGCTGCTGCTATTGCTGGTGGTAGTGGATTTGCCAGAATGCCACCTGTTGCAACATCGAATGATATTCTAGTTCGCGGACGCTCCTACTCGACCGAATCGGCTGTCCCATCTGACCGTGCCTCCATACGATCTAATTTGTCGGCAACCTACTCTGTCGCTAGCTCCAGTCTCAGCATGGATCCTGAAACAACTTTAGAATCGAATAGATATGGCTACAATGCAACCCCAAATGGATTAGCAGATGGCAGCGAAGGAGTAAGCGAGGAGGGTCGCAGCGCTGCCCTGCACGGCAAAGTTGGTTTGACTATACCCGTTGTCCGCAATGCAGCCGCTTTCAACGCAGCAGCGCCACCACCACCGCCTTCGCTCTCACGAATGCGCTCCATCGGCAGGCGTCGACCGCCGCCGCCACCCACACACCAAAGAGATAGAAGTGATGCAAGTAGTTCAAAACGCACAGGCGATTTACGGCAATCTATACGGCAAGAGATACAGTCGTATTTGGAAAATGCCGATCTTGATGCAGTTACCCGAGCTCAAGTCAAGCAACACTTGTATCGCTTATTTGGCGATGCTATTGAACAAGATAACGATTTGCAAGAATTCATCAACTCTTGCATTGAGGAAATTACCCTTGAATTACTCAACAAATCAACATCCTAAAGCCTAATTTACGTTACCTTCATCTATATCTCTTTCGGCATTTCCTTCCGCATCCATCTTTTATTCCTTTACTACTCTATAACACCTGTATTTTGTTTTGATCCTCCTTTCTTCTTCTTTGTGTAAATAGGGCTCTGGAAATAAAAATGCACTCCTCTGTCCTTTGACAGTGCCATTGAGTATCCTTGATATATGTATTGCGAAAGTGCTGAACTGTTTCGAATTGGAAACGGCTCGAAATTTTCTTTGAAAATGGTTGTAATTAGAGTTTGTTTGCAAAGAATCCTACTGAAAATCGCGAGATCTTATTCGACCATTCTTTTTATTTGCTTAGTATTCCTCGAAGTGGAAAAACTATTCCAACATTTTAAACGGAATCCTTCTCGGCCGTTTTAGGATGACTGTGCATATATAGAAGGTGTATGCTGATGGTTATGACAAATATCCTCAGAGATATGAACCAAGCATGATTTATTCCAGTACATGGTGGCTAAACAATAACCACTATCTATCCAACTTGAAAACAGTGAGTATGTGTCTGAACTCCATGAATGTCTTTGTCAAGAACCGCGGCTCAATTGGCAGAAGCAAACTTTGTTGTAAGCGCCAGTGTGGTTACTCATCCGCAGAAAAGACTGAGAACGCCAGTCAAAAATTCTCAGCTTGAGAATCTAGCGGTAGTAAGTGCTACCAAAGCAAGAATAGAAATAGTCTATGAGGATACTGAGGTTAGGGCTGTACTTAAAAACGTTTGTTCCAGGATGCTTTTTGCATGGTTTCCGCTCCTTTTCTTGGCTTACGAGTATTTCTTCGGTTTGCCATGCTTGTCCATACATTTACATAGGCTTTGCAGTAGCAAGGGCAGACACAGCTTTAATATTTATGCATGTGCATCGCTTCAAAGCGAAGGGGATGAAACAACGTGATAGCATATCACAGGCCAACATACCTAAGCTAAGCATGTCTTCGGTGGTGTTCATACACAATTCGCTTCCTAATATTGGGAAATTATTGTAAATAAGTCGCATTTGTACGCAGAAGAATGCAAACATTTCTCATTAAAAGACGCGAAGAAATGCGAAGAAATCATTCACTGTGCAACGTATGCGCCGCGCTGATATAAAAATTCGCATGCTTTTCAGCTCGAGTTAGATGACAACAATGCTTCTTGCGTCTAGAAGATTTTTAAGCACAAGTTGCGTGTCTGTATCCGTGACCCGAAACCGTTTCAGCTGTGAATACCATTACTCCAAAATACACAAGGCTCAAGTATTTAAACGCTTCATGACAACGCCTGCAATTCAAAACGACAAGCCTTCCTCATTGACAGCAGCTTGTTGCATAATTGGTGACGAAATCCTGAATGGCAAGACTCGCGACTCCAATGCTCATTTCCTTGGTGAGCTTTTTGGCTTGTTAGAGAACGCTCATGGAATTGCATTCATATTCATCAATTTGTCTCCAAGCACGCTATCTCTTCGAACTTGGTATCGATTTGAAACGTGTAGAAATAATCTCGGATGACTATGAAGCTATTGCCGATACTGTACGGAGGCTTTCAAACCAACACGATCTTGTATTTACGAGCGGTGGTATCGGTAAGCAGTGCTGTTATCATGAATAAACCGTCATTGCTCTGAATTTGGGAACTAAACAATTAGGCCCCACCCACGACGATATCAGGTATAAATGGACAATGGATGTTGGGATATCGGGGATTTTTATTAACTTGATTCTCTCTGTGTTTAAGCTACGAAGCCATTGCTCGTGCATATTCCCTTGAGCTAAAGCTGGACAGTGAGACATGTCGAGAAATGGAGAAAACGATGCGTGCCAAATATGCAGATTGGGAACTGACAGAAGCAAGGAAACGCATGGCATTGCTCCCTTACCCTGCCAAAATCCTGCGTGTTGCGCCAGATGAATTGTGGGTGCCGGTAGTAGTTGTCAATGAAAACATTCATATCCTCCCGGGCATACCAAGGTTGTTTGAACGGCTGCTAACTCTGCTTCGGCCACACTTCGAAAAAATGGTACTTGATCGAGGGGCTGGTGGCGGATATTTCCGTGTGCAGATTGCAACGCGACTTCAAGAAGGTGAAATCGCGCCAATTTTAACAGCAATACAGCAACGAGTGTTGGATCAGCATATCAAGATTGGCAGCTACCCCAAGTGGGGTGCGGATCGGAATGGCGTTAGAGTCGTTTTGAGTATAGTTGGGCGAGATGAAGAGGCTGTCAAGAATATTGGCAATGAGATAGCATCATCTGTAAATGGATGGCTGTATGAATCAGTAAAACCTATTTAATCTAAATGACAATTCGCCGTATTCTTTTGCCACGTAAATGTAGCAAAAGCATATCTTTTCAATGGTCAATGCAATGTATAGGAAGTTTCTAACAGAAGGTTGAGGCGATTATCGCTACGTTCATTCTTTCGCCTCATCATTCTAGATTGTAAAAGAGGTCCATCTACTCATCAAACGAAAAAGATATGCCGCTATCATTTGCAGAGTTGACTAATAAAGGCTCATCTAACGAGAGCGTGCACGGCCCTGCTGGATTTGGAGTTGTTCCTGTGTGCGTGCGTGCGTGTGAGTGAGTGTTGTGCCACCTGTCCCCTTTCTGCCCCGCACAGCGACCCAACCTTTACACGGCACGAAAATGACAAGTAATGCTCAAGAGTTCAATGTGGAAATGGTATGGTGTGGTCTCGCAGAAATTTCATTTATCAAGGGCAACACTGACATGGTCATCAGACCGCAGTACCGAGGGATCTCGTCAAGGACGTGCTCCGAGGTAAAGCATATCCGCTGCATAATCGCGGCTCGATCTTAACTTGAGAGATTGCCATGGACATAGCTCTGCTACATGCCATCTTTTTTCATCGGCTACTTGTAAACGTAACTCCTCGAGAACTGCGTTTTCTGGATACGACTATAGTAAGTATCTCTCTATCTCTTTCTCTCTATACTACAGTGTCGGCTTTTCGATCCACCTTCCTCCCGCTTTTTCTTTACCAGCTGACAAGAAGCATCCCTTTTGACTAGTCAGCTACCGACAGCCGTGAGGTCGAGTCATTAATAGAAGAGCGGATAGCCGAATTTTTGTATAATACATACCCGAGCCATGTGAAACAGGGCAAGGTACGGATTGAGTCAATTCATGGATGGGAACGAGATGTTTGATTTTTGGTGAAAAAAGATAGCAGTCTTATTCTATGAGAAACGATTGAAAAAGAACTGGTTTCAATTCTCAAAGTCTGAAGAGCTTGTTTGCTGGGAACGATGGGCGATCACAGTAGATTTCACACAACCACACAGCGAGCAAGGTATGACACAGGTTTCTGATTTCCAGGAACTTGGAATTTAATCGACTTTTGATGGTAGAACGACAAAAGGCAATGCGATCTGTGGAGCGGCAATTATCTCAGAGATTGATGGATATCCTAAAGCTAGCAAACGATAACAAAGAACATATACCGTCCATAACAACGACTGAAGGAAACCCTTTCCCATATCAGGTATGATCAAAGCGAAGGATTGACGTGCCAAATGCCATACACGTTGCTAAGGAGAATATGAATAAGATTGCGGTTCCTACACAGTCAGAGTCATGGGGTGCAATGATTAAGCGGTTATTGGTGACAGATGCACCCCCTGCTGACCAAGGAAGCAGCGCGGGTGATATCAATACACTTGGGTCACCCAGCACGAGCTCAAGCTCACGGCGGGGGTCAGCTGCAAAGCCAGCTAGTAGTAGTAGACCAGTGCCAGCTCCAAGTTCCAGCAGCGGCAGCAGCGTCGCGCCAAGGAGTCCAACCAGGGACTAGTAGTATTTGTAACATCACGACATAGATGACCAAGAATTTATTTTTGTAGACATTTTATGATACTGAGCCCATTTCTGTTTGTAAAGTATTAAGCGCAATAATCGTTTCAAAAAGAGTGATTCGTCGTTTTACAACCATGGATGGAATTCGTCTGCGCAGAGAGGAGAATGTCCCCGGAACAACGTCGGCTGGACCGGAGTGTGTGTGTGGAGAAACCAAGCTCAGTTTGCTATTTTTCCTTTCCCTCCATCACATTATTACGTAAACATAAAAGAAGTAAATAGCGTTTTAAGATGTGCGGCAATGGCAGGATATTCAGGGCATTAATTATTCCCTGTGGAGCGTGGCTGATGTCAAGCTTTTACCACTTTTAACCATAACACTCCTCTTCTTTGCCCTCATGAACC
>KK100012.1:14746-52643 GCA_000611695.1 Rhizomucor miehei CAU432
TGCCTAGTTACGCCTGTAACCGGAAGCAGGTGCAACTCCGCACAGACACTTTTTTTATGTTGTGGATGAGAAGAGAATGCTTTAGCAATGGTTTTCTTTGAAGCTGCGAGCTTTCCGGTTGAATGATCACACACTGCCAATGACGGTATTATTCAAGTCCTTTTAAGAGAGCGGTATAGTATAAATGTTTACCCGGAGGATCCACATGCAAGCCAGCAGAAATGTGTACAAAATCCGATTTTTACCGCTTCAACGTCATCTGGGACCTGAAAAAGGGTTGACCCGACAAAACAAATAAGTCTTTTCGGCTAATCCCATTTTTTCATACTCCTTTCACCCCTTTCTAACAACCACCACCACCATGTATCGATTGTCGGCGCTCACGCGTGCCGCCAAACCTTTCAGTTTATCCTCGGTTGGCCAACTAGGCAGCCGTGTACCTATAGCTGCTAAGCGTGCTCCAGCCCTAGTCACCACTTTCCACACTCACCAGACCCGCCTCGCAAAGGCCGCACCCGAAAGTACCGATGGTTTCTTGCAGGGCAATGCTGCCAACTACATTGAGGAAATGTACGAAGCCTGGTTGAAGGATCCCTCGTCTGTGCACTTGTCCTGGCAAGTGTACTTTAAAAACATGGCAAACGGCGTGGCTCCCGGTCAAGCTTACACGCCTCCACCAACTCTCGTCCCTTCAGCAAGCGCTCGCCTGCCTGCTTTGCCCGATGCCGTTATTCCCGGTGCAGCAAACGGCTCGTCGTCTGAAGTCATCGATCACATGAAGATCCAGCTTCTCGTGAGAGCCTACCAAGTGCGCGGTCACCACCTCGCCAACTTGGACCCCCTCGGAATTCAGCACGCTGATATCCAACACTCTACACCTCCCGAGTTGTCATACTCTTACTATGGATTCACCGAAAAGGACCTCGACCGCAAGTTCTCTCTTGGTCCCGGTATCCTTCCTGCGTTTGCTGCCAAAGGCAAGACCTTGACTCTCCGTGAAATTATTGACAATTTGCAGAAGATCTACTGTAAGTTTTAATTGTCTTTGGAACGGTTAGATGGAATCTATTAACATATGAATAATTAGGTGGTTCTATTGGTATTGAATACATTCACATTCCCGATCGCGCCCAATGCGACTGGATTCGTGAGCGTATCGAGAACCCTCAACCCTACAAATACAGCGTCGACGAGAAGCGCGTCATTTTTGATCGTTTGACCTGGTCTGACAGTTTTGAACGTTTTGTCGCATCCAAGTATCCTTCCGAAAAGCGTTTCGGTCTTGAAGGTGGTGAAACTCTCATCCCTGGTATGAAGGCTTTGGTATGTATCTTAGCAACGAGTGAATTTGTTTGAAAGGATTACATGAGTAACAATTATTGCTTTCGATAGATTGACCGCGCTGTCGACCTTGGTGTCGAGTCCATTGTCATTGGTATGCCTCACCGTGGTCGTTTGAACGTATTGAGCAACGTCGTCCGCAAGCCCAACGAGTCCATCTTTTGCGAATTCAGTGGTTCTCTTGAACCCTCCGAAGAAGGCTCTGGTGATGTCAAGTACCATCTTGGTATGAACTATGTCCGTCCTACTCCCTCTGGCAAGCGCGTCCATCTCTCGCTTGTCGCCAACCCATCCCACTTGGAAGCTGTCAACCCTGTTGTCTTGGGTAAGACCCGTGCTCTTCAATTCTACAGCAAGGATACCGAGCGCAAGCACTCCATGGCTGTCTTGATGCACGGTGATGCCGCCTTTGCTGGTCAGGGTATCGTCTACGAAACCATGGGCTTCCACGATTTGCCCGCTTACAGCACTGGTGGTACTATCCACATCGTTGTCAACAACCAGATTGGTTTCACCACAGATCCTCGCTTCGGTCGCTCGACTCCCTACTGTACCGATATTGCCAAATCCATCAACGCACCCGTTTTCCACGTAAACGGCGACGATGCTGAAGCAGTCACTTTTGTCATGCAGCTCGCTGCTGACTGGCGCCAGACATTCCACAGAGACGTTGTTATTGATCTCGTCTGCTACCGTAAGCACGGTCACAATGAAACCGATCAGCCTAGCTTCACCCAGCCCAAGATGTACCAAGCTATCGCCAAGCAAACTCCCGTTGCTAAGCTCTATGCTGAACAGCTGCAGAAGGAAGGAAGCTTGACCAAGGAAGAAATTGAGGCCAACCAGAAGCGTGTCTGGCAGATTTTGGAAGAGAGCTATGCTCGCAGCAAAGACTACAAGCCTACTTCCCGCGAATGGCTCTCCAGCTCTTGGCCCGGTTTCAAGTCGCCCAAGGAATGCGCCGAAGAGATCCTTCCTCACCCTCACACCGGTGTTTCCATGGAGACCCTTCAACAAGTCGGCAAGGCCTTGACTACTATCCCTGAGAACTTTAACGTTCACCGGAACTTGAACAGAATTATCCAGAACCGCGGCAAGGCTCTTGCATCCGGCAAGGACATTGACTGGTCGACTGCCGAAGCTTTGGCCTGGGGCTCTCTCTTGCTCGAGGGCAAGCACGTCCGTTGCTCCGGCCAGGATGTCGAGCGTGGTACCTTCTCTCAGCGTCACGCTATCTTGCACGATCAAAAGGACGACAACACCTACACACTCTTGAACCACATTTCTCCTGAACAGGGCATCCTCTCCATAAGCAACTCCTCTCTCTCCGAATTTGGTGTCCTTGGTTTCGAACTTGGTTACTCGCTTGTTGACCCCAACGCACTTGTCATTTGGGAAGCTCAGTTTGGTGACTTTGCCAACAATGCCCAGTGTATCATTGATCAATTCCTTGCTGCTGGTGAGCAAAAATGGTTGCAGCGAAGCGGTCTTGTTTTGAGCTTGCCCCACGGTTACGACGGTCAAGGCCCTGAACACTCTTCTGCAAGAATTGAACGTTATCTTCAATTGTGCGACGACAATCCATACGTCTTCCCCTCGCCTGAGAAGTTGGCCCGCCAGCACCAGGACTGCAACATGCAAGTCGTCTATGCCTCCACTCCCGCTCAGTTGTTCCACGTATTGCGTCGCCAGATCAACCGTGAATTCCGCAAACCTGTAAGTAATAGAAAAGGAAATGATTATGAAAGAAAGGAAAAAGGAAGAGGGAACTAACCAGAGAGATGTGAAAACTCCATAGTTGATCTTGCCATTCTCCAAGGCTATGCTTCGTCATCCTTTGGCCCGCTCCACTTTGGAAGAAATGACCGGTGATACCAGCTTCCAGCTCTACCTTCCCGAACCTCATCCTGAGCACCTTGACGCTCCCGAAAAGATCACCAGACACATTCTCTGCTCTGGTCAAGTCTACTACACTCTTCTCAAGGCTCGTGAGGAGCGCAAGATCACCAACATTGCTATTTCTCGTGTTGAACAGCTCAACCCCTTCCCCTACGAGCAAGTCAAGCAGCATGCCGACAAGTATCCCAACGCCGAAATCGTTTGGTGCCAGGAAGAACCTTTGAACATGGGTCCTTGGATGCATGTCCAACCTAGAATCACCACTGCCTTGTCACAAACCACTCACCATGCTGGCAAGTCACCCAAGTACACTGGTCGTGAACCGTCTGCCTCCGTTGCCACTGGTAACAAGAAGAAACACTACCAAGAAGAGAAGGAGTTTGTCGACGCTGCCCTCCAGATCGAGGCATAATAACGGATAACAACGAGAAATAAAAACATAAACCGCAGCATTTACTCTTGTGCATGTACTTTAATAAAAGCAAACAACACACAACATTATGTAGAACAAACGAACAAAAATTGACATCATCATCTTTTTTTTGTACGACTCTTTATAAAATAGAAAGAAAAAAATATGTACTGCGAAGAGAAAGAAAGAGGAAGAAAAGAAAAGAGAAGAAAAGAAAAAAACGCGAAATCAACAGAGAAATGGGTGTGGGGTATACTATTTACAAGGAACATATTTGTGCATTGTGGAGTTGACGCTCAAGTTCCTCAAGTTTTTGTTGCATGCTGTCCATTGCCCGTCTGTTTTGTTGCTCGATACGATGCATCTCGTCACGAAGTGCAGCCATTTCGCGATTCTTGGAGTCCAAAGCGACAGATTTGGCCTGCAACTGCGCTTGCAATTGACTGTACATGCTCTCCTCCTACGTTAAGAAATACTTTAAGTACTTGCACAAAATTGAACTAGACACATATTTTTTCCTGTGAAAACTTACAGTTGGATTGGTGGGAGCAAACAATTCGAAATCCAACAATTGGTCAGCAGACGGTCTACGACTAGGATTTTCGTCCATCATCCAAAGTATCAACGCAGACTACAAGAAAGGCACTTGTCTAGTTAGGATCTACCATATCACGGCCAATAATGCTTGTATTTTGGTTTGCTTGCCTCCTTTGGATACTTTTCCACAAATCCATCTGGAAAGACTCCCTTTTTAAGCTGTTCAATGGCATTGGCACGCTCCATGGCTGTGAAGAAAGGCTGATATAGCTCAAATAAAATGATACCCAAGGAATAAATATCCACCTTGGCATCGTAGCCTCTGGATGGATTCGCGAGCTGCTCCGGAGAGGCATACTAATTATTTAGATAATGGTTAGAGCATCAAATTTTTGTATGCGCTCTTTTGTATAATAAATGCTTACAGTGCGAGTGCCCACACCAGTAGTTGGAGTTCTCTTTAGTTTTGGCCGAGGCTTGAAATATCCACCGCTGCTGCTCAAACTGTTGGTGCTTTCCTGGCGACAATGTGACGAAGAGAACGAAAACATGCTTTGCTGGGAACCAAACTGATCGGCCATGCAGCTGGAACCACTGGTGGAAAAGATTGGATAATAGTCGTCCGCGTCGTCGTCCATGATGGTTGAAGCCAAGCCAAAGTCACCAATTTTGGGCACCCAGTTTTCATCCCACATACAGTCACGTAAGGCACCAGCCGACAAAACAGAGTCATACGAGAAACCGTGTTCTTGCCAGTGGTTGCTATATCGACGTTGGTGCTGTCGTCGATAACTATCACTGCTGGTAGGCATCGCCAAGAATATATTGCTTGGCTTAAGATCTCGATGAATCAATCCTTGTTCGTGAATATATGCGGTGCCTTCCAGTATTTGGGCGAATATTTCAACGTTGCGAGCGCTGTCGACTCGTCGCTCTCCAGTCTCCTTGCATCGACGGTTGCGATATTTTATATAACCATGAAGAGTAGCTAATTCAATCAAGTCAGGGTGATTAATATCGAGCAGCAGTATGCAGCAAGAGCGAAAGACTTACCTGGGCAAAGATACATTTGTATATACAAAGTCCAGCCATTGCTGGAACTACAACTACTTTTGCGTCGTCTTTCTCTAAAGTGATTTTCGTGCCGCGGTGTCGTCGTCTGCGCGGTATCGTTGGCTGCACCGCAGCCTGTTTGACTTCTACGGTCAATCTCCGGTAGGCACATGGTGGCATCCTCGATAGAGTTCGGTTGTGACGACAATGGACAGTCCAATTTCTCCTCGGGTGCCTCGATACCAAAATGGATATGCGACATGTCTTGCTCCGACAAACCTCCAAAGGAGAACGAGGGATCGTCTTCAAAGGTCGGGTCCTGGCCGTTGAAAATGCTGTCACTCGAATACTCTTCTAGCTCGTCTTGGCTCGATACCGAGCTCGTGCATGCCTTGCATTCATCCTGATCCTCCTTGATAACATAGTCCGGAGTAGAGTACTCCAACCAAGACGAGTAGTAACGCACTACGTTTCGATGTTCCAGTCTTGCCAGATGCTTGATCTCGCGAAATATCTTCTCGTATGCGCTGTCTTGATCGTCATCCGATTCCAGACCGCTCAAGCGAATCTTCTTGATGGCATATTCGATACCATCTAGTTTGTTTCGCGCACGATATACGCTCGCGAATCCGCCTCTACCGAGCATCGCTATCTCGACAAAATCATTTCGATATCGCGAGTTTTGAATATTCAAATCAAACAGCAAATCAGGCGTGCTGTTATGCGAGCTTGGGTTGGATGTAGAGTGCCGAGAAAGCGGCGGCGGTGACATGACGTCGTCGTCGTCGTCCGATTCTTCGCTGTAAGGCGTCGATGCGATCATTCTCGGTTGTCCTTCCAAGCGAAACTCTTCGCTGCGCACCGTCTGCACGGCCGTGTAGAGCAGC
The DNA here is from genome assembly GCA_000611695.1 of Rhizomucor miehei CAU432. Classification (NCBI taxonomy): domain Eukaryota; kingdom Fungi; phylum Mucoromycota; class Mucoromycetes; order Mucorales; family Lichtheimiaceae; genus Rhizomucor; species Rhizomucor miehei. The sequence goes on from KK100012.1 coordinate 20,876, forward strand.
TTTTGAAATGCTGTCTGGAACGTCGATCGGACGCTGGCGACTTCGTCCACAAACTCAGAATCGATGAAACCAAGGGAACTCAAAGTCTGGCAAATCAGGAAAAAGACCTTGCGATTGGCTTCCGGTGAATCACCGTGCATGCGACAAAACGATTCGATCAAGGATACAAGCAATAGTTTGGTCTGACGCCTTTTGTGTACGCCATCATCCTGCACCGTCGTTAGTCCAAAAGAGACATCCTCCTTCTCCGATTTAGACCTTTCTGGAAAGAAACATAAGTCAGTGCACTTGCGTTGGGCGTGGCATGTCGATAAAGTTAATCACCCTGGTGGTCAGATGGGGACAAGCTGTCATTGATTTCGGAGGATTGATTGAGCGTCGACTCTGGGCTTTGCTCGGGTTTCACCCAAAACTTGCTCAGGCGCTCTGACGATTCGTCTTTATCAAAGTGTTCATTGTCTTCATGGAGTGTGTCGTTGAGCGTTTTTGAATAGGGTGACATTCAGAATAAAATTAGGTACAAGCAATAAAAGGGCAAGAGCAACAAGTAACCGTGAATAACAAGGCAAACAACAAAGGAAGCCAGAGTTTAAAGACTGCTCATTAAAGTAAAGGGAAAGTCCAACAAAGGCGTAAAGAGCAAAAAGCTTGCCAAGGCAAGTCTGCGTTTTGGGTGCGGGTCTCAATGCCGCCCTTGACAATGGGGTGACACGAATGCGAGCGGTTTCACTTTCCGCATGCTACTTGCTTTGTTGCTTTGGAAACCCACTGAATGGATTGTACTGACGTGGGAAACAACCTTCTTGGAAAAGCAGACCTCGTTCTCATATTCATGGACCACTTGCTCTTTGAAATGCAAACTTAAATTGCTTAGGGCTTTATCGCAAGCAAGTCATTGTTGCTTGGGAAGGCCTCTCTGAGAAGGAAGGGTCTCCAAGGGGTTCCGTTCTCTGGGGATGAATTTCATTGGTACGCAGCACCTGAGAACTTCATTTGTGTTTCTGGGTATGACGCTACCGCGTCCTCCAGTCAGAAAAAAGAAGGCCTGTTTCAAAAGGAAGCAAAAGGAATACTCTTTTTTCCAGATGATAACGTAGTGTACTTATGTCGTGGGAATAGCAACCCGTGTTTTCCATCTACAGCATAGACAATATCATTGAAAATCGCGATAATATGATAGGTTTTCACAGAGAAGCTTGTGTTGAATGAGCTCTGTCCTGTACAAGCGCGCTTTCTCGGTACTTTACTACTAAGATAATCTAGCAACGAAATATAAAGAGGGAGGACCCCGCAATGATCTCACATAAAGAACTAAAATTTATCTAAATAGTTAAAGTTACATGATCTTTTTTATTGTGCAGAACGCATTTCATACGATTCTGCATTTTCATGGATAGCACTAATCTGACATTGAGGGGTGGTAGAAAAGTCTCCGTCTGGGGAGCGTAATATACTTGCAGCACGTTTTGGAATTGTAGAGTGGTGTTGCACCCATACTGGAGGAGATGATCTTTGTATCCGGCTGATACGCCGCATTGATGTGAGACTGATTGACCGCCGTACGTCGTCGCGGACACGCTGCATGCGTTCCTCTAGTATCCGCTGACTGGCGTTGCTTCGCTCGCTTGTTGCACTTGTCGGTGTCTGCCGGGAGACTGCATCGTCGGAAATTGCACTTCCAGGATCTTCTACAAGCGTTTTTTCTTGAAACCGATCTTGTTGATGATGATTATCGTTTGTTGTGGTGGGCGGCAGGAAATATTGTTCCAGCAACTCTTGTCTTGCCTCCATCACAAACATCAAAGGGAATACGCCAGTTTTGGATGTCACGAGGTTGTGTCCGTATCCCCATCCATCGTCCAACTGGAATATCAGGTATATAATGTCGCCTCGTTCCAGTGCGAGCTCGTCTTCTACTTGAGGCGCGTATGGATGTATCGCTTCGCAGAATATTTCAACCATATGCATGGGCGGTTCTGGAGGTTCGCCAGGCTCGCTTGATGATGGTGGTAATTGTACTTTCTCTTCTGCTCCGCGAGCTTGGAAACCGACGCCTACTAGACTTTGCCGTACATCGTCGTTAAATGAGTCAACTATAGGTGATTGTTGCGGTGATGCAGTGTCGCCGTGGTAACCACTGCCGATCAGGCTTTCCCTGGCTTCAGATTTGTTGTTGAAAAGACCATGGCGAGTATTGGATGTTCGCATCATTAATGACGGTTGCTTGTAATAATTCGATGATTTAGCATTATCTGCAGATGATCGACCGTACGGTACTGGCAAAAATCGCAATTTTTGATCATTCCTTTTGCGCCAGTAAAAGTAATAGAACAAGAATACGATCAGAGCAGCTCCCGCTAGACATCCAATAACAATCCCCGCAATAGCGCCGCCGGATAATGAGCTGCATCTTACTGACTGACAACATGTATCGGAGCTGTTTGATTTGCAGTAAGCACATGCGCTGGCGGTGTCATCTTGAAAGCCTAGCAATGCGATCTGTATCAGCAAGCGAAAACATTGTGGATCGATGAATATGCAGACAACTTACCGCAATTGTCAGGTTCATTGTCGTAACCGAGTATGCAATTTGATCCAGTGCCGCTTAAACCGGCCCAGGTCTCACACTGGTTGACGAGATTGCTCACGGATTGATTTAGCGAGTTTTGATTAGGGCAGAGGTCAGGGTTGCCGGAGGTGATATTACTTGCGCTGTAGGCCCATTGCAGACATGTTGACTGACACAGGGGTTCTGGTGTGACATTGTTGGCGACATTGCATGGCAACGAACTAAAAGTATCTTGTACTAAGAAGGCGCATAGGCGCGTCAGGGAATACCGCGCATAAGGCGCCTGGGTATCATTAGTTGATGGGCATCCGAGCTCTTTGAGATATTCTGGCGAAGATCGAATGTAATTATATATGCTGGCATCAAACGACTGAACGTCTGTTACGTTTGATAGGAAGCTGTATGTTTGCGAAAGATAGGATATGCCAATGTAATAGCCGTCGAACGCGCGGCAAGCAGAAGACGACTGGAGCTGGAGGCAACCTGAGGAGTCTTGCGCTCGAGCTACTCGTTGATACAGTGGCAAACTGAGGAGTGCTGCAGTTATATGCCAAGGCATAGTAGTAGTAATGTGCCGCGATCGTTGTTGGGGTCGGTGCGATCTAGGTTGCTTTTTGTCTTTTTGATGAGTAGTAACGAGTCAATTGGCGCGCGTCCAAAGGTTCATGGCAATCTTGCCAGGGCAAAGGCAAGAGAGCTTGCAGAGAGATTAAAGAAGAAAGTATAGAGAAAGGAAAGAAGAAAGAAGGAAAAGGGTAGTATGAATAGCAGTGGACTTAAAAGTCTCTAAAACGGGCAATCACGCCAATGCCCCTCGGGAGGCGTGTGCAAGGCACAAAAAAAAGAAAGGCGGAAAATAGGGAAGGTCTTGAAGCGGCGAGTGAAAACCAGTAGGTACGAGCCACATACTTGCGCCACTTGCAACGAGCCTATGTCCTATCCGTCGATCTGTCGAAAGCGTTAGAAAAATTTCAAGCAAAGACATTAATCTCGTCATTTGTTCAAAGTAGGACAAACTTTCCACTCGCCACACACCGATCCAATCATGTTGATTTCTTTTTTTAAACTTGCACGCGCAAAAGTGGCTCAAGTCCAATGCTAAATATATCACATTTGTTTCGTCCTAGCAATGCAATGAAGAGATACGAATGTCTTAAAATTATGTGCAGTTTATATGTAAAGTGGAGCACGTTATGTCCGTATATATTTGATTTCAGAGGATTGTTGGGAACAGCAAGTAAAGAATCGGACATCCTGGTGGACATGAACGTTACCTAAAGTATGAAAATCTAATAATAGCTACCGACGACGGAGAGACGTGAACAACACAAAGGCAGACAAGAAGGTTGAATGCCGCGGTTCAGGTTCTTGCTGTCACGTTGAATTGGCGCCGCTGACCAGTTCACAAAATGCGCGGGGAGCAGAGGGAGATGATGGAGGAGGAGTTTTATTTCCACTCTTGATCTCCAAACAGGTCTTGGACCGTTGCAACGTATATCACGTCAGTGCATTTTGTTGTGCTCATTTACTAGGTTTTGGTGAGCAACCGAATGATCACCATAATACTAGCTGAAATCATTTTTCCACTGTCTTGATACTGTTCTTACCCCCACCAAAACGTATTTTCTCCTTATTGCGATTCTCAACAATCTGTCCATGGAAGTTATACTTGAGCCGGGTAATTCGTATCGGGAAGGTATTACCCAGCTTTCGCTTCTCACAGATTTATTTGTTATGTTCCTGGATCGATGGCTGTCTCAGAAGCCGCGGAAGAGTCAGGTGTGATGTCTCCAGCTCGGTTGACGACGCGTACCTGTTCCTTTAGTTCCATTGTATTTTTATACTCGTCCGCTATGTCTATTCCAAAGCTTTATTTCATTCATTTTCATTGCTTTCCCTAGCTACACCGTTGAACTTGATATATAATACACCACGGGTTGCAAGTTCCACTTGGTTGGGACAGCCCATTATCAAGGTGCAAACTCTTAGTTGCGGAATTGAATCACCCTCCACAGAATGGTGCATCCCAAACAATATCAGATGCGTGGAGATTAGGGTATATTATGGGCCCCCATTTGTGTGGAAACTGCAAGATTTCTCCCATTTGACAGTCGGTGCGATTTCCTGCAAAAAGTTTACTTGTGCTGATACAGGTAAAATCGAGATTCACTGAGACCAGCCAGATATGAAGTGTTTCCAATCTTAGCGACCTTGATATCCAAAATGGAGTCCTCTACAGGCAAAGATTGAATTGTGTCGTTACTTGTTCGTAAAGATATCTAGTGTTCCATGAATGTCGTTAGCTTTATCGGTTTTCAATACCTAGCAACGCTTACTAACCAGCTTGTTTGTTTCATCAGAGAAGCATGCGACAATATCGTGATCATCTTGATAGAGAAACGTCCTGGCAAGAGGTACTTGTGAATGCGGGTTTTCGAACGCCCAGCATGGGATTCCCGAGTCAATATCTTTCAAATGGTATATACTATGCTTCGTAGAAGCATGGTGTTCACTTGTTTCTTGTCTCCTTGAGGAAATCAGCAATGAAGCTGATTGCTCGTCATATGTTAATGAGTATGGTTTGTAGCCTAATCAATTTTCACATGCATGAGTATACTGTATTTATAGTTTTTGTTATTAGAAATTATCCTTTTACCGTTTCCCTCTGTTGGCAGGGATCGAAGTTCAGGTTCCTCATCATCTTTGAGTTTCCAAATACATGATTCAACTGGCGTAGAGTACAAAATATTCTTTTCTCCTAATGTTACAGAAGCTATTTGCAGAGAATGTACAGAGAAGCGAGTATCTTTTGCTTGCAGGTATTGGACACGTGTTTTCGTATTTCGAATGTCGTAAATGCAGATGGTATTGTTTGCGAGACCGCAGTATAAGAGGTTGGGGTTGTAGCTGTCGAATGAGCAGGACCAGCCTGCTCTCTCCAAAGTGTACCTAGAAAAGATCATTTAGCATCGGTAGCGTTAATGCGAATTTAAATGGTACTCACGTCTGGACAACGTATTTGTTCTTTGTGCATGTCAGATGCAGTTTTTTATCGAAGCCCGTTGATAGCGCAAGACTGTTTTCGTAAGGCGAAACTTTCACATCACGAATCTGCTGTTCATGGTTCTTGATATAATCTGATGTCTCAAAATCTTGCAGGCTTAAACGCTGTAAGCCATGACCTTGACTAGCATTTCCTGCCGAAAGTAAGAGCATTTCGTCGCGACTGTTAATAGCGATATTGCGACCTTTCAACTGTTTATCAAGTTAGACATTGTCACTTGCAATTCTTAAGTACCCTACCTTGTTTGGCAAAGTCAAGGTAAATGCTTTTTTAAATTGCTTGTTTTGAACTTGAGGTTCTGAAAGTGTCGGTTTCTCCTCCAGTCCAGCAGTTTTCAGTCTATTGCATTATACCGTCACGAATAATGGATTGAGCTTCAGGAGAGATACGATTTTCAAGACTTACTGCTGTTCTAACTGACTCTTCTCCTCTGATAACTTCTTTAACCATCTGTTACTCTGCAGCAAAGCCATCTCAGCAGTCTCGGCTCTTTTCCGTAGTTCGAGGTTTCCTTCTTTAAGTTGTCCATCTGCCGCCTAAGATCCTCAACTAAAGAAGTGTCCTGCGCAATGATATGTGAAGTGTAAAGCGGTCTGATATCCGTACGTCGCACCATATCGCTAGTATCCAGTTATTCTTGAGTATAAGCATATCTCAAAAGTATACGATTTGATCCTTACTTGCATTTAGGGCAACTGACTACTTTAGACCTCTTTTCCCGAAACCATTGCAGAAGACAGCTGAGACACCACCTCTTTTCGTTAGCGTCCTTCTCTTCTTATTCAGTCTTGCCTTTTTTTTCTTGCTGCACACCTTTCTCCCAATAAATGACCACACTTTATCGACACTATTCGATGAGCACCATTTGTGGTGCAGGGGCATAAACAAATTGGGCATTCTGTCGCTTTCTCATCCTCTTCTTCGACGTCTGTCCTTCGCCTCTTTAACCCAGAAATGACCGTGGATTTAAAGTCTTCAAACTCGTTCTCTGCGTCGTCCTTTTCCGAGGAACTCTGGCTGTACTGAGATCGTAGCTGATCTGTGGAGGTGGACATTGGTGTCAAGCCAAAGAGAACGCGTCTGCCGCAAAAGGACACCAATTTTTTGGTTTCAAGGAACGCGCTCGGGCCTGCTACGCGCTACCTTTTCCGTCATATTTCAACATGATCAAAAACCCACTTGTCTGGATCGATTGCGAGGTAATGAATTGCCATATTCTATAGATGTTGTAACTCGCTTGACAAGAATCTAGATGACAGGTCTCGATATAAGCAAGGATCGCTTGATCGAGATTGCTGTCTTGATCACCGACGGCGATCTCAACATAGTCGCAGAGGTAAGTAGAACTGCACAGCATGTAAAAGGTGATCGAAAATGCTAAAACCGATGGAAAGGGTCCTGAGCTGGTTATCCATCAGCCAAAGGAGGTGATGGACAATATGAATGGTAACTAAAGAAAAACTTTACTTAGCGCAGCATTCATCGTTATTTATTTCTTTGAATAGATTGGTGCAAACAACATCACGGTGCTGTGAGTTTATAAGTTCATGCAGTGGCATATACGATGGAATAACACTGGACTGTTAGTCAGGCTTGACGCAGGCTGTTCTTGATTCCAAAGTCTCCACAGAAGATGCAAAGACTCAAGTACTGGATTTCCTGAAGAAACACATTGAGAAAGGCGAGGCACCTCTTGCCGGAAACTCGGTGCATGCCGATAAACGCTTCCTTGAAAAAGAGATGCCAGAACTTGTAGATTATCTTCATTACCGCATCGTGGGTAAGTTGATTCTGTCTGCTTGAAAAAAAAGGATAAACGCTTATCTGATCTTTGGGGAAATTTCAGATGTAAGTACAGTGAAAGAATTGACTAGACGATGGTAAGCAATGGAGAGAAGATCACAAAAGCGCAGACCTAGTTTCATAACTATGGCCTCGATTCAGGTATCCGGACATAGCAAAGTGCGTTGTCAAGAAGAATTGCCATCGTGCATTGGATGATATCAAAGAAAGCATTGCCGAACTGAAATACTATCGTCAACATGTATTTATCAGTCAAAAATAATAAAGGCTCCATGAACGCTTTTAGAATTGCAATTGTTGGCTTCACAGTGAAAGTGGGATGGTTACAGAAGTTAGCACGGTAGATCCGACGACGCTGTTTTCTACCCCACTGGCTTTATGCTGTTTCAGCCCAACATTGCACATCACGTGCAGCGTCCCAAGGTTTCCAACTTTTCACATTGCCAATGAGACAATCAACAGATTCACCACGATCGCCTGTAGCAAAGTCGATCCCCACAGTGACGACGACCGCAGTGCAACCGGTAGAAATAACAACGACGGCAGTCGTCGGCAGGTCCAACGACGCTGGAACAAGATCTTCAGACGCCAGTGAGAACGACAAGAGAACGGACAGCGTGCAACCAGCGCAAGACGAGCCGAGCCGTAGCAAACCAGCCAGGCACCAGCATCAGCACCACCACTTTATGAAGTCGCCCGTCTTTCAACCTTCAGCCTCACCGCTCGGATCCCCCCTGAGTTCCGCTGGTGTTGTGACACCTTCCACTACCACAGAGACCATAATCTTTGAGCAACTACCACCACCTGTAGACAAGGGACCTTCAGAAGCTATCGCTGCTTTGCAGGATGCTGCCAATGGTACACAATTCTGCTACTTATGAGAGCGTTTTTTTAATTGGTATCCAACTAAAACAAATGATTATAGAGTCATCAAGTACACCTAGTGCTAGCAAAACTGACGTCGAACAAGCAGAAACATTGGATGAGCTGTTCGAATCTTGCTTTTTCTCGGGCGTCTTGCTGCTTCAGTGGTCCAACGTCGAAGGCCCCAAAGTAGACAAAGTGTGGACATCCAAGGACGATGCACTGAATGATAAAAACATGCAACGGTTAATAGCACAGCAAATATTGAATGGCGAGATGGACCGCCCTATCAAGGACATTGAAGTGAAATGGGTGGTTCTGCATCGTCAAGCTGTTGTATGCCTGGCATTCTTATATAACGATCGAACATTGTCTGCCCTAGTCTTCGTCCTTCCAGATAGATATCGAAGGAATTTCTCACCATATCTTCAAGTGCTTCGAAATCGTGTCCCAAGAGAATTTATTGAGAGATTGGTGCGCCTGCGCAAATGGTCGAAGCGCCATTCTGTGGTAAGTATACCTTTTTCCTTTTCTCCTGTTAAAATTGCCTTGCTTTTTACTAACTACGAGGAACTGATATTGCAGTGCTGGCAAAAGGCTCTTCAATATTTTGGAGATTACCACATTGCACCATTTATAAGGTCTATCATGAAACTTGATTCTGTCTCTTTGCCTTTAGAATATACAAAGGTAACGTTCTGCAAGATTCTTTATAAGAAAAGAGGATTAAAAGACTGAGGAAATGTATTCCAGAGCACCTATACCATTTTTGATCAAGAGTCTCGGCAGCTTTTTGATTCACCATTTTTTGCAAAGTGAGGCAGCTTGGATGAAATAGTGACTTTCGAGAGCCTTGTTCACAACGTACTTATATAGGGTCGTGACGTCGCATTTGCAGACGCACTGCTGTACGGTAGTCCTTGGCAGCAATCTCACGGCAATGAATATGGTAAGGCAACTTGATTTTGTACGGCAAAAGTTGTGATGACAGTTGAAACCGAAATATTATGGATTAGATGATCAATGCATTAAGTTTATTCTTGTCACCAAAAGAACACAACTTGTCCAGCCACGCACGAAAGAATACAAAGTACATGCCAGACCTGTACCTCCAAGGCTTATTTATTCAGGACCTCGATACCAGAAAGTGGGAGACAGCAGTGCTCGACTCCCCCTTGCCAACAACAGTCGTGGACATGCGGCATTTGACGGTAAAACGAACAGCACTCAATCCAGGGTATCAGCAGCTACAAAAGGAATATCAGGAGTGGTGCTCTACCCGGCTGGAAGAGGAATTTAGTAATCACCTTCAGCCTTCAGAGTGTTTGACATCTCGATCGACTGAATGGAGGTAAGGTTACACGAATGGGAATGCTGAATCTTATCTTTACCGGCCAAACTTGATGATAGGAAACCAGTGCTCCAGAAAGCAGAGTGCGTGGCTCCCTTGGTTCAAAAACTTTTGGATGACACCCGTAAACTTCCCTCCAGGCTGAGGGAGGCCTATGTACGTCAATGGCGGAGACTTCTCATACGACGCGCTTTTGCTCTGATCCAGTTTATGGATAACGCAGATATGCAAACTGGGTACGTCTACGGAATAGCTTTACACTGCACAACAAAAAAAAGGATGTGTTGCTAACGGGTTATCCAAAAAGTGAAAGCCTGTTGAAAGTAAAGACAGCATTGCAGATAAAAGATAATACGGATTTGAGTGTGATCGCAGTGCAGGCCGAAAAGCTCAAGCCGGGGATGCTTACCCGACTCAAGAGAGTTGGTTTTCATTACGCTAAAGAATGATAGATAGCTGTGGTTTCTTTTACGTGATTTTTGGCGAAGGTGGATAAGTCCGCTCCAGGAACCGGATTTCTTTTACCTCATCAAAATGCAAAAATCATTGTAATTTAAAGAGAGCGTTTTAATCCGATATGTCTCTATGGAAAAGTATAAAGACATCGAGTCTATTGCCTATCCACCCAAACCTCATCGATCTTTCTTCTACTACGTTACTATGGTTTCCAAAGTTCTCCTGTCCCTCGGCTTAATTGCCGCTGCTGCCAACTCCGTGCTTGGCCATCCTATGCAGTCCTACGGTGACCACGACTTGCGACCTCAGCAGCAGCAAGTCATTTCTGCTCTTTCTGAAAACAGCAACAGTGGTGATCCTGGTGCTCCTGAAGGCGACGGTGGAAAGACTGCCGATGCTGTCTTTGCTGGTATCCCTACTTTTGCCCACCTTCCTTACGAACAATGCTGGTCCAACTCGTCTGTCCAGTTCGACATTGCATTTATCGGTGCTCCCTTTGATACTGGCACCAGCTACCGCCCTGGCGCTCGTTTCGGTCCTGCTGGTATCCGTGACGGTTCTCGTCGTCTCGCTCTGTATGGTGGTTACAATGTTCCCATGGATGTCAACCCCTTCCAAGCCGGCGCCAAGATCGTTGACTGCTCTGATATCTTTGTCACGTAAGTTCTTCTTTTTTTCCTATTACTATTATGCCTGCTATACATGTATGCTGTAATTCAAATATAGATCATACGATAACGAGCTCGCTATCAAGCAGATTCAAGAAGGCCATCAAGTCTTGTTGCACCGCCCTGCTGCCAATCCCAGCTTGAGCAAGTTCCCTCGTATTATTACTCTTGGAGGAGATCACACTATCTCTTTACCTCTTTTACGAAGCATATCCTCTGCTTACGGCCCTGTTTCTGTCATCCATTTTGATTCTCACTTGGATACCTGGAAACCAAAGGTCTTTGGTGGTGCCAAGTCCGAAGTCGCTTCTGTGAACCACGGCACCTACTTTTACCATGCTTCCCAAGAAGGCTTGATCAAGAAGGGCGAATCAATCCACGCTGGTATCCGCACCACTCTTTCTGGTCCCTCTGATTACGAAAATGATCTTGAAGTTGGATTTGAAATCGTGAGTTACAAATTGATGCGATATGGCACCAGATACTTGTTCATGCTTAATGATTTTAATCTAAATTCTTTTAGGTGGAGGCCCGTGACATCGACACTATTGGTACCCAGGGTATCATTGAACGTATCCGACAGCGTGTTGGTGACAACCTCGTCTATCTTTCTATTGACATTGATGTCCTTGATCCTGCCTTTGCACCTGCTACTGGCACTCCCGAAACTGGCGGTTGGAGTACCCGTGAATTGCGTCGTATCCTCCGTGGTCTTGAAGGTCTCAAGTTCGTCGGTGCCGATGTTGTAAGTTATCTTTACAGAATGAACGGTCCTACAATTGCTATATCTTCGAGGTTATCTAACACCTTTTACAAAATAGGTTGAGGTGGCTCCCGCATACGATACCAACGCTCAAGTTACTCAGTTGGCTGCTGCCGACCTCATGCTTGAAGTCCTTTCTCTGATGGTCAAGACTCCAATCGTCACCTAAGCATGTCCTACTTGCCATGGGAATATCTGTATCATAGCTCTAAAGTATATTTCATTTCTGTAAGAAACAAAAAATATAAGATACATATCTGCATGCAAAATCGCTTCATCGCCCTTGCCTCTCAAAAATCCATGATTATCACAACTACTATTGATTATTATCTGTGCTGGTTCTATGTAGCATAGTTCACGCACACACCACAGCGGTATTTATGAAGTAAGAAGATACATTAAGTACAAGGGTACATTTGACTTTGTGTCCATAGATTTCGATACCGTTGGACTCCAAAACAACGGTCGAGTTTTCCCCTGAGAAACTCCATTTGATTTAATGACATTCTTGATTTAGTGATGACTCTTGAGCAATACTGAGGCCATCATCAAATTGCGCGGTGCCCAGCGACACGGAGAGAAAGTTGAACGTGAGGTTATCGATAACTTCGACGGGTAGTCTGGCGATCGTCGAATACCTCCAGGTCAAGAGCCACATGCTTTCTTTGGTGATCATGGAAGACCTTTACTACTGTTGACAACATTCTATATATGGACATTGCAAAGGTATATACAAAACTTTCTAAGCTAATAAATAGAAACAAATACTTGCAGTTGGTCATTATCTCAATAACTCCACAGAATTGAGCAGGATCAGCTGCAATATCTCTTCTGGTCCCTACCAATGGTGGTCGCTGACAAGTATTGATCAAAACAGTCTACTCGCAGTTATACTGGACTTCTTCCAGACAAAATTGGTCGCCTCTCTATGTAGGCTCTGCAAGCTTATTTACAAGACTAGCAAGAATATTGATTTCATTTCTTTCTACGCTCATTATTTTGAATTCTGGACTCAAAGCTCAAAACTTATAGTAATTAGCCGCTATACAACATACGAAGGAAACAGGGGTTCGAAAAGAGATTATGCGTTATGCGAAAGCACTGGTTATGAAATATAAAACGTCTCTGCACTATCTTGAACTTTCCAAATAAAAGCTCACTGACATACAGCATGGACTCGACACCCCTGCCCCCAGAAAAAAAAACACGCAGTGATCGCTCCAATATGTATGTATGTTTGTTATTAGATAATGGATCAGTCAGTATATACAAATATCAAATGTTCCGTTCAAATAGCTATTACATCGCTTCGAATTATTGAAAGTGAAGAAACACGCTACTCTTGCTGCCTTTCTTTCTGACTCTTCTTTTTAAGCTTTTCACGGTACTTTCGTTTTACTAATACTCCTTCAATGAGTCTTCTTAAAAACCGCTGTTCGTCAATCAAGCGTAGACTCTGCTCCATTTCTTGATTGCTCAAAACCGACACAAATTCTTGCAAGTTCCAAGCCGATACAATGAAAAGGCGCTTCGTACTGAGACGATTGGCCTTCAGCTGCTTGTAGATGGATTGTTTTACCTGTACAAGAAGGGATGTGAACAGATTGCGCGTCTGACTTATTTGGAAGGCCAACATGTACTAAGTACGTACTTCATTGACTAGCTCGCCAACAGCTAGTGACCAAATGTATGTTTGATCCTGGCTCTTTCCACTGTACCGCCGCATCTTTGCATCCACTGCCTTTATGGAAGAATATCCCGACAGTCAGATAACATATATTCTGAAAATAAACAAAGGCATTTCTTTTTTTTCGTGCATACCTGGTCAGCTTTGTTTCGAACAAACAGGACCGGTATCCGGTGTTCATTGGCCTTCTTTGCTAGACTGATATCGATCTCTTGCAACCGCTCTGCCGTGACAATCACCAATGTGTCAAATGCATACAAAAAGTTGTCCTCAAAATATGTCTCTGCTGGATGATTCATTGTCCCTGCTCCTGGCATATCCCACACGATCATTGTCCGCAAATCTGGATGCTGGTATCCTTTTGGCTTCATAGTTGCCTCAACTTCTCCCGTAACAGCGGCCCGTGCGTCTTTATCGTGATACCCCATGATCCCATTGATCATCGAGCTCTAAAGAAACGTATATGTGTGTGAGTTCACATGCAAAGTACAAAAGGGATATCCACCATGCGCACTTCAATCCACTCGCTTTCTTTTTTGTGAGCAACCTACTTTACCCGTGCCTGCTACGCCGACAACAGCAACGTTGTAAAAATCTTCACAGTTCAGTCCGATTTCTCGTTTCGCTTTCTTCTTTAGTTCGGGTGGTATGGGTAATGGTTCTGGTGGACCATCCTTGAATATCACCTCAAACATTCCCCAACAAGCCAGAAACGGAGCAAGTGGCCCTGGGGGTACAAACCAAGAGGGTTACAATCCATCGTTTCGTTGCATAAAAATGCATATAACACTACTTACATCCAATAACGCCCAAGAGTCCACCAATCATTCCATCCATGACTTTCACACCGGTGAACTCCTCTTCCGTGAAAGTATAAGCGTTCAGCAGCGGGAAAGCGATGACCACCATAGGTACAGCCAAGGTAGATAAGGTCACCTTTGTGAAGCGGTTGGAGAAATCATCATAGTTATAAAACACATTGGATTTCCGTGGTATTGACGTCGAGGTGGCTTGACCCATGCACACACACACCGAAAGGAAGAAGATGAAGAAGAAAAGGAAAAAGAAATGGAGAGAGAAAAAACAAAAACACAGGAACCGTAGAGCGGCTATTGAGGTTGCACGAAACCTAGAAAAAAAGTTCGGCCCTCTCGGATCATTTGCCTTGTCAGATGATCATCCACATCGTCCACACACACACACAAGGACAATAATACGTTGACAACAATCGTTCACTTTGTTCCACTAACGAATCCCAAAGAACAACACAGTGCAGCTGTATCCACTTTTTTGAATTTATTCGTAGCTATGATAACATTGCGCTTTTGATGGAGATAGACTTTGCAAAGGTGTAGTAACTAGGGGTATTTCACACAAGGATTTCGTATGTCGTGATTGCATTTATGTACAGTTGGATGAGAAAACATATTAATTAGACGGTCGTTGTCGTCGTCTGTGCTGATGCGTATTCTTCAGGTCCCACAAACTCCTTTAGCTGGATAGCTGTATCTTCCTTGGCTGGCAGGATCACTGCGAGATAGCCGGTTGTCAGGGGCTGCTGAACCAACAGTTCAGGTTCTTTATCCAGACGCGGATTCAATTCTAGTAATCGACCAAACATATGCGCTTTTACTGGGTATCGCAGCTCACCGCCGTCGCTGCTAATCTCGCACAAGACTGTATCTGGTTTGACGTTCTTGCCGCTTTCAAGCTGTGGAATGACCTGAACTGCTGCTGTCCCGGCGTTCTTGAGCACCGGGTGATTTGGTGTGATGCCAACGACGCAAACTTTGTTGGGTGCTTGTCGGCAGTACACAGCCGCGTCGTAGCTACTTTCGTCGTCCCAGTGGTAATGCAGAGTATAGTAGCGCAACAGGTATAGATCCGGATCATTCAGCCACGGCGTCACGAGTTTAGCGTGTTCTTGAATACTATAGTCTCCTTCGTCACTTTCGCGGGCTTGTGCGTCCATTCTGAGGTAGAGAGAGAGGTGGGGGGAGGAGTAATAAGAATAGCAAAAGGAAAGTTGTTGCTGAAGAATTGACAGAATGCTGTACCGTCCAATCTCGGGCGTGGCTGGCACACGCGCCACACAACTTTGACTTCCCCCAGCCAGATTTGTCCAAACCCTACCTGCGCCACAAGGGTTAAATAAAGATCTTTAAGATCCCTATAAATAATGCAAGGCAATTTAAACGAGGAAGAGAAGATAGGATATCAAGTTCGAGCAATTACAATCAGGATATGACAGTCGCCGGCTTTGAATGGGTTTACAATGCTGGATCCTCATGGGCACCACTCGATCAATATACTCAGCATACCATTGAGCAACTTTGGTCTCGCAACGGTGCATCATGGGTGTCAAGCCCATCTTTTGGAGGGCAACCGATTTACATTGACACCTCGGAAATGTCCCTCGTTATAAGCGGTTATTCATACACGATTGCGCGGCGCCAACCACGGAGACAACAAGCACGTAAACGGAGAATGTAGCAATTGCATAAATCATCGTCTGCAGACAAGGAATTGCACTCGTCCTTCACTCACGCGTATTCTATCGATAAGAACAATCCATGCCTCGTGTCAACTGAAGTTTATTACGACTTAGCGCACAGCAAACATGTATTTTTTTATTCCAATTTATATGTTTAACTTTATAACAACTGCACGATTTTCTATGCCTGTCCACAACTTTATAACGACTGCACAATTTCCTATGCCTGTCCACACTTTACATCAACAATAAACTCATTTCTCTTTTTCTTTGCATTCTCTAATATGTTATTTTGAAAGTTTTTGCATGTTTCTTCTGAGAGACGAAGTGTATGTACAAGACAAAAGTTTCGGTAATTCTTTTTTCTGTGGCTGCCAGGGTAGAGACATCCTAACGAAATTCAAAACTGCCAAAGTAACGGTCCTTCATCTGATGTCGTAACTTGAGTTTTTGGTACCTACTGGTTCTATAAGCATCCCGTGCTTCATCTCCCTTTACCTGACTCTTATCACTCAATTCTCTCTTCTTACCATTCAATGTGTTCATGGAAATAGTAGAATCCAGATATTTCGCCCGTTGATCTCTGATAACAAATATAGTAGAATCCTGCAAAACTTGCACCTTGCACGTCGATCAAGCGGTGGTCCGGTACCAAGAAATGTTCCTTCCATCGCATATACACAAAATCCTCTTCCAGTGAATTGTACACAAATCCATCCTCGTGAAATTTGTCGGCGTACGGTTTGAAGGAGGGAAATCGTTTCTGGCAACACTAAAAAGTCAGCAGATCATCGTACATCCCAAACAGACAAATCCTATCTGCATACCCAGTGAATCGCATCGATCTGTCGGTGTGCTTGCCACTTTCGAGTCAAAAACGAATATTTTGGTCCTATTATTTCGCCTTGAAAGAACGTCTACAATATGAAGCATTGTCAACACACTTTGCGTCACCCTTTTCGAAATTTTATTGATAGTACCGTGAGTTCTGGATACTGATCCGTTAAACCTTTGATATTGAGATAGCCTGTCAACGTTCCTTCTCGAAGATCAACGTGCTAGGTAAGGAATATATATATATATAAAGACAGGCATGCGAATGTAAGAATGGGAGAAAAAGACACACCATTGTTTGATATCAAATTTTCTACCTGTATTTCAACGGTAACCTGGTAACTTCTCGCTTCGCATTCTTGATTTCCTACAAACTTGGAGCCAGGATACAGCGCCCCGAGACGAGTGTTTGGCAAACGACGATCGGAAATGTCGACCCACGCCTCGCCCTGCGAACGACTGCTCAGCGATGGCGGTTTCTGTGCGACACTTTGGGTATCTTGATCGATCTGTGAGGTATGTGTCCGCCTTTTTTCCAGGGCCAGCTTGGAAACTTTGGCCGCGGGTAGGGCTGTAGATGGTGTTGACGATGCACCTGGCATTACAGACAAAGAGAAAAGCTACTGTGCGTGCCCTGGGAAAGTTGAATGTGCATCAAAAGGGAAAAAGTAAGCCCAGCAAAGCTGCATGAACCAATGACGACGGTGTCTCAAAAAGTTTTCCCACTTAACAGGCTTTATTCCTTTCCCTACAATTTCTATTTGGCCTTCTTTTTCCGCTTTGCGCCAGTTCCGTCCTCAGTTTTCTTGCGTTGCCGTTTGCCTGTGGTTTCGTCTATATGTACCATCGTTGTTAGTACGACGAGAAAAAAGCTTATCTCTAAGCAAACTTTAAAATCACGCACCTCTTTGCTGAGCCGCCTATCAAAAATTACAAATTTGTCAATTTTGGTCCATCGTAGTCAACTTGTAACTAAATATCTTACCATTGCAGCAGCTGCAACACTCATGCTTGAATCAGGCATGCCTTTTCCTAATGCCTTTATTGCTGCTGTGTCGGTTTGTGAAAATGCTTGACGAGTTTGAGCCACACGCACCGCTGAAGTCTCAATGGCTCTGTCCATCAATAGGCGGAACTCTTGGTTCTCGCGTGCTCGCAAAGTGCCAGGTTGCGCTAAGCAGACACTATTAGCTACATGTCATGACAATCTTGAACTTTTCCAACCTTTGTTTTGTTCCGCAGATGTGGGATTTGATGATTTCCAGCTGTATCCTTTGGCCGGATGAAAATCCATCCATTGTTGTGCGTCTTTGAAGGCCCCATTTACGTGAAATAAACTCGTTAACTAAACACAAAATAGTGTGAGGGTCCATATCGATAAAGATTCAACAATTTGAACTTACAAGTCGATTAGCAACAACAGAATATATGCTAGGTGACTGGTAGACATTGGCGCCCATAATATAATAAGTAGCAATAGGATTTACTAATCATTCATGTTAGAAGCTTGCTATTTACTTAAAGAGAAATAGTTAAAACGCATTCTACTTGCCATCGTCAGGTGCAGGCCCTCGTCGATATCGTTTTTGGATAACCCAGACAGGAGGTTGTTCGTGTATCACGGCAAACTCAATCCCTGTCATCTTCCTATTATATATGATTTCGGGTTACTACATGAATCATTCATTGATAACGAGTCGCTTTGTTGTCACTTTGCCTTAATGCCTCTTGCATGACTTCATATGGCTGGCGTAGATCATTGTATTGTGTTTGCATAGATAATATCTGGTTGTTGCACTGCCGATCCCAAAAGGGAGACATTGAAAAGTAGTCCATGACCATTTGTTGATTCTGGAATCCCCCTACGCGCTTTTCTTAAGAGTTTAATGGCGAGCTCTTTATTTTGCAAATGCAAGCTGATTGTATTCTTACTTCTAGCCAGGCTGTGTCTCTCCATTCGACGCTCGTGAGATCTTCGGTCGCTATATTACGTTGCATTGTAGGGGAGAAAATTCGTTCTGGCACCGCGATACAAGGTTCACTATTTAATAACCATGGACTTTAGAAAATAAATAATGTCACTATCCAGAGAGTGATCAATCTGGTCTTTGAATGTATGAAGGCTGTGAGGCACTAGTCCATAGCAGTTGGTGTATATAAGATCCTAGATTCGTCACATAGAGCGAGCTAGCAGGCATCGACAAGAGATCCCGGTTGCTAAGAGCCAGAATCTAAAGGCCTTTTTTTAGTATCATATCCCACATTAAGAAACTCATCCTTTAACACAGCCGACGATCGACGTTTTATCCGTGGTCAGTAGCAAACGAATACAGCTCCTGGTAGTAAAAAAATCACGACATCTTGCTTTGCACCCTCTGTTGCAAAATGCAAACACCCTTTTTCAATGTTCCAAGAACAGTAAGCGCGTACAATTTTTAGAACTTAGAAAGGGTTTATTTGATGTATTGTTACAAAAATCTGAATGTGGTGCTGACAAAAATGTTGTAATAATAAAAGAGCTTGAAATTGGAGAAGAAAATATAGATGTGCATCTGCTGCAGGCACCAATACATGTTTTACGAGAGAGAATTTAGTACTAAAACTTCATGCGGATTGTTGTAATGACACAATTTGGTATTACAGATACACAGCGTCCCTCATTACTTGAAGCGCAAATAAAAGTTGATCTGGAGAGAGAGAGAGAGAGAAAGAAAGAAAAAAAATGAGTTTAGTGTGAAATAAAGTTTTCCATCAGGGGGCGTTTGTTTTCATAGACTTACGATCAAGGCAACAACAAGCAGTGCACACAGCACTGCAGGACCCCAGAGATCATCGTAACGTCCATCGACACGATGATTGATCATCCTATGGAAAGAAGGGAAAACGATAATCTAAGTACATCCCCTTTTTGTAACCAGAGAAATCTGCTGCTGCTGCTGTTGCTGCTTACCATGCACGTTTTTCAAATCGATATAATGCGTAGATGGCAACGGCGGCGGACAATGCAATGAAAATACCGCCAATAATTCGAGCAGTTTGGTCTCCAAAGTTTAACAAGCTTAGTGCAACTGTCAACAGGAGAGCACAGAATTGCAACCAAGAGATAAATGTACGCTCGTTGGCAAAGAAGACCTTGGGCTCAACGCGGACTTTGACTCGTCGCCTGCCAGGCTCGTCTTCAGCGACAGGCACCCCGAGAGTATTTGACTTTTCGTTGTTCTTGTTGCCACGCATGCGTGCAATCCATTTATTGTCAAAGATTGGCTGGAGTGGATTGCTCTTTGGAGGATTAGGGTCGATACTTTTGGGTGGGGTAGGCGGTTGTTCAGGGACAGGCACTGCAGCGTACTCCCTCTTGTTCGGAGTGCTGTAGCGCCAAGTCTCCCTGGTCTCTGCCTTCTGGGAGTTCAATCCGCTACGGTTGCTGTTGCTGCTGTTGCTGCTATTGTTATTGCTTGGGTTATCCTGGCTGACAACAGCCTGTTGGTTGGCGCGCTCGCGTTCCTCGATCATTGCACGGCGGTAGCGACCATCAATGAGTGGCTTGAAACTCCGTGAACGAGTGAGACCAATGTTCTCGGCCCGAGGTTTCCGGATATCGACGTTGAGTTCTGCTAGCCACCATGGTAATAACGGGAGTCGTTCGCGATAAAAGTGGCAAGCGCCATGCAGATACTTTGAGAATCGCGGTACTTCATGCACCAAGTGACTTTCGACAAGTGACGTCAACCAGGCCGGTGGTTCCTGACCAAGGTGTGTCTGCAGCTTAGTTTCTAGGACGGCGTAGGGGAAGCGCAGAATGTCAGCGGGCTTAACGTTGTTAAAGGGAAAGTCGATGCCGATATCATTGCGACGCCAATTGCGAGGAGGCTGGCGTCGGATCTGGCCATCCAAATGGTCTTCTCGGATAAAGGTGAGGTCGGTATCTAGCGAGACACGAAGACGTTGATCGTCTGGAAGTTGGAAAGCCGTGCGGTTGTAGAAAACGCGGAGCATGGGCTCTAGTTGCTTCTCTCTGAATGAGGTCTGTACGCCCTGGGCAATGAAGTGGACATTATCGACGGTTGCCTGGTCAACACCCTTGCTGCGCAGTTCATTGGCGAGGGTGTCGGCAGTGTAGGTACCTTCTACGAAACTGTTAACATTCTTCCCGTCGATACGGAAACGATCTTTGACGGAAGCGCCATCGAGCCATGCGGCGTGATGGGTCTTGCGTTCAATGTAGATATTTTCACTGGAAACTGGACCATACCTAAAATAGTGACCATTAAAAAAAGTTTGCTCAGCCGACAGAATATCAAGAGTTTTCTTTTTGAAACTTACCATCGAAATCGAATGGCTTCCGCACCTTCGTCGCGTTGCAAACGGCTGGTATAGAGGTCATAATTTGGATTATCGAAATAGACGCTGGAGATGGCGGAATCGGACGGCTCGTACTTTTTGTCCTTGTTGAAAATCAGGACAGGCAAGTGTAGCATGATAATGGCCTTGACTTCAGTAATGTTGTCAGGGTGGATCCAGTACTTTGCGGTGGCTCGCTCGAACGCGTTTTGATCACCGCCTGCTGCAGAATTTCCAGTCGATTGTTTGCCCCTGTTTCGGCAAATATCATGCAGTGCAGAAATATAAATAATGGCAACATCGAAGCGTTGTTTATCTAGAGGTTTGTCTCGTAGCTTTTGGACATACTCTTGCTTAAGGTTGAGTCCCGTCCATTTGTCATGTTTCTTGA
Organism: Rhizomucor miehei CAU432; assembly: GCA_000611695.1. Taxonomy (NCBI): domain Eukaryota; kingdom Fungi; phylum Mucoromycota; class Mucoromycetes; order Mucorales; family Lichtheimiaceae; genus Rhizomucor; species Rhizomucor miehei. The sequence continues at coordinate 42,161 of KK100012.1, forward strand.
GGATCTTTTGGATGGCTGTGAAATTGACGCGGGTGAATTTTGACAAGTCATTCACATCAAAGAGAATCTCGGTCAGGGCCTCATCCATGATACTATAGTTGGCGTCCGAAGCCATGTTGGGATTCTTTTGTAGAGTCTGGATGGTCCGCTCACAGTAGAGAATACGGGCGTCGATTTCGGCTAGCTTGGCATTGATGAAGTCGTAGACTTTGGTCAATTCATTATCGAGAAGCTGAACAAAATCCATCTCGTCGCGGTCGTTCCAGGGATGGTCCAGCTGCCGGGATTTGAGCTCTTGTTTGAGGACATCATAGGCAATGTAAGAGAGCCGCCATGGTGCAAATATGTTTTGCTGGAGCTCAAGGCCGTATTTCATTGGAGACTAAGTGGAAGAGAAAAAAAATTGCAAGGAAAAGATGCAGAGAAAGAAAGAGAGAGAGAAAAGAAATAGCAAAGAAGGAATGCAAAGAGGAGGCGGGGGCAGGAAAGGGGGGTGGGGTCGTCGTTCACTGCTGCAATTGGGTACAGGAGAGGGGAAAAAAGATGATGCCGGAAAAGGGGAAGGTGTGTTAGGCGAAGACTGTTCTGTTTGTGTATGCTGCTGCTACTGCCTTATTTCTCATGTGCCCGGGCAAGGAGTGACCTGGCTAGTTACATACGAATATACATTCGACATATTATGTCCAATGAATGATCCAAAGCAAGGTCTCTTGACCCATTGAATCATTGCTCTTCAAAGACTTGCTTTTGGCTTACTTTTGTCACTGCTTTGTCTGGACAATTCATTTCCCCAAGCCCACTTAGTGGAACCCGTAAATTTTTTTTCCTTCTTGCATACACACGGCTTTGTACTACTGATATAACGCTAGATCCATATTAGAAATCTTACTCTTTGTCTCAGTTTGTTACTTGGCACGGATGCATTTCATATCTTTTTTTATTCCTTGTGCTGCACTCAGTACCGCCTTGGCAGAATGAGTGAGCTATTTCGATTCACTCGTCAATGTATAGTTGTCCTGCACGGTGGCAAACGCCGTTCTAACTATCTTTAGACATTTTTTTCTTTTTATGCGAGCCGTCCGACAATGGGAGCACGAAGGTATTAATATATGGCTAAAGTTGATGGAGTCCTTGGGAATATACAACGAGTTACAGTTTGGGAGTTTGCAGCTGTATGGCGAACCTTGATTTCGTCAGTGTATTAGATGCGCATGTATGTGCATGTACTTTTGATGTGCTTCCTTTTAGAAATAACTACAGCGTGGCTGAAGATCACACGCTGTGTTGTTTATGTATTCTGAGAATATAGCAATATGGATTGGGGAAACAAAGACTTCCATTCGACGTCAGGCGAGACCACATGTCCTTAGACCCGCCAATGATCTAGCCCGGATCAACACCTACTTCATCACGCGCATCCTATGTTATACGTGGGGTACCAGGGGCTCCCTTATTACCATCATGACAGAACTCAGCGTGACGCCTCACGCACTGCAAGCAAGTGCGAACCACGAAAAAGAAAGAACCAGGTTTGCTCAGCAACTTCGTCACCAAATTTAGATTTACGCAGGACCCAGTCCACAGACTCGCAGACCGTTGTCAGAGTTTTTGCTGTAGATTCCCCGGATTCTATACTCGACACCGAAAATACAACTGTGCGAGTTGTTGGTGTAAGTGTGACTGAGGTTTCCACGGTCCCGGCATTCACATCGCGTTGTTTTTGTTATTTGGTATTGACAACATCGAACAATCATTCAGGTTTGTTATTTTCGGCATTGAATTATGGGTAGACAGCCCGCTCCCGTTTCGGCACAAGAATCGTTCTCGGGTGACACTTATTCTTGCTGCAGACATATCATGAGAAATATTTATGAATGCCTGAAAATAGTAGCAGCTTGAGTTTCCTTGCTCCTATAATTTGCGGCGTAACTCGGGATATACCATTTTCAGGTGGTTGGATCTTTGATTTACAATAGGATTGCTTTGGACACCTCTCAGCTAGCATGTATTATGTTATTAAGGGTCGCTTTATAAACATTCTTCTTCTTATCGACTGAAGGGAGCGAACATGAAATGAGACATTTTTCATTATGTAAAAGGGATTAAATATCCTACTTCCCACAATCAAAAATTGCTGTGTAATGTCTATGTATTTCATATTTCCATACATGTATACAATATCCAAGAATGACATTTGAGTTCTCTGGTAAAATATGTATTTTCGTCTGTGCTTATACAAAATTTGCTTGTGACAGCCCCTTATAAGTTTCCTATTGGGAATCGAAGCATCTTTTGTCACACAGCCGTTTTCAACAATCTGTTCACAATGTAAGGATTTTAGAGATTACTTTTCATGATTGCAAAGTTAACTTTGGTAAAATATTGCGATTATGTTGGCATTTCACTATGTTCATACTTGCCTTGCAAATCGCGCAGGTCAGTTTTATCAGTCAATTCCGGTTTGCAATTTTCTTGTGCGAGACTTGTACAAACAAACAGAAATAACCAAAACCAGTAAAAAAGGGAAGATGGGCAGATTTATTTCTTTTGGTCACCAAGAACGTCGGACAGCCTTGTGGTACACTACATGAAAACTAAAAATGGGTTTGAAATGCTGCTAATTAAAATAATGGAGACATGTTCAGACATGGATGCTCATATCCAGTCTTCCATAATTTCCATATATTTATTGGATCAGGAGAGGAAAATAGGGTCACGTATAGGGAAAATGTTCGTCTTCATCAATAAATCACTTAACATAAGATAATAGGAACTCAATCGTAATGCACGGTGTTAAGCTCATATTTTTATATCCATCACAAGCGTTTGAAGAAGGAAAATAAGTCTGCAAACTGGATCCGATGTCCTCATGAAGCTTGCAGAATCTAATCAATGGCTTCTGGAAGTGGATATTTAGAATCATGCATGACTTCTAGTATATAAAAATGATCATAATTTGTGTAGGACTAATGGTATCATCTATAAGCCTAGCATGTATATAGGACGAAAGCTAGAAAGAAAAAGAATGTGCTTCCAGCTTTAGAACGATTAACAAAACGATGTGTCACAGCGGATCCAACCATTAGCAGGATATCCCTGCTCGTCTAGCAAAATGGCCATGTTGTGGATTACTATAAAACGCGAATTGATTCCTACAGTCGAAAACATCAACTTTAATATACCTATGAATCTCTTTATGGTGTAACATAAAGAACTAGAAAAAAATACTATAAGAAGAAGAAAAAAGGAAGTAAAAGCGACATAACAAAAGAAATTCTTTTCTCGAAGGAAATTATCAACGAAAACTATGCCTGCAATTGAGGATAGTTTTGGATCTGGTGGCCATTTTGCATGTTTCCATTTTCCTTGCCATCTTGTTGCTGTTGTTGTTGTTGTTGTTGTTGTTGTTGTTGCTCCTGGCCTTGCTGTCCTGCCTGTTGCTGCTGCTGCTGTTGCTGCTGCTGTTGTTGGTTTTGCTGTTGTTGCTGTTGGTTTTGGTTTTGCCCATTATTGAGCTTTCCATTTTTCTCCAGCTCTGCAATCTCGGCAGCAGCTAAATCAAAATTATCAGTTTTCCATACTTGAACAAAGTTTGTAAACAACGTATCATACTTACTGAGGAAACGACCACCAGGACCTCTAGGCCGCCTCATCGCATGTCTGTGACGGCTTTCATGAAGGTACGGCTTTCGCGACCGTCCAAACTTTGTCATCTCTTCAAGACGTAAACGAGCAGCTCTGCGTTTCAGGATACGGTGATATTGTTTGGCATTCACATAGAGAGGCTCTTCTTCAGCGGGTTGAGGTGCTGCCGGCGGGGCAACGATCACTTCACCGTTGGGACCACGATACAATGAAGGATTCAATACTTGAGCTTGGGCTGTCAACAGAGCAGCAGCAGGCTACAAGAAGTTCTGTCAGCCACCAGCAGCTTTCTGACAACAACAACAAAAGATTACAAATTCTTTACCAATGAAACATGAGGCTGCCCGTAGCTGTAACCAAGAGGCGATCGTTGACCGTCGCTCTATACAACTCAAGTGAGATTTCAAAGAAACTATGTAGCAATAAGCGTTTTATGCGTACGGTGGAGCCTTGAGCTGAAGATTGAGAGCTACTTGAACCAGGGGAGCTGCTGGAGTAAGACATTGTTTCTGGTGCCTGTGAAACAAATTGCACCGGCCATTGTCAGTTATTTTGTTGGACGTTGTCAAAGGAGAACTGTGTTGCTGTCAAGGAACTCACTCTTTGCCTAGCGCGCGTTTTTGCGGGGTACTTATGGCTTCGTATGTTATTGGCTCAAAGTCGAGCAATTGTGATAGGGCGAAACGACTCTTGACTCCCATTGGAAGCGCCCGCTTTTTTCTTGGTCAGAATGTTGAATGTTACACGAGATGCTCGATTTCGTCTGTCCGATCTGGTATGGTCACCTCAAGGGATGCATAGATAAAGACAATCGTTACAGTAAATAACTACAAAGTATGCTGCCTACTGCTAGGTATTGACAGCTTTGTAGACTTATAGTAGATACTATTTCAATCAATCGATTGTTTGTATAGATTTTTTCTTTATCTCTAGTGGGCATTGTACAAGGGAGACTGTATTTATCAATGTCTAAATAGCTTCTGTTTGACTCCATTCTCTATTGTCAAACGAAGGAATCACTAAGCTACGCTGCCATTACTGTCTCTCGCCGCACTGCTTTAAAATGCATGTACTTGTTTACAACCTATAATTTATTCACAACAAAAACCTTAACTTTTGCACGTACTCGGAATTCATAAAGGATGCTCATTAATAGCCCATACTATATGTAATCTCTAAAGACAATATTCTTTTAAAGATATGACGGTCGATTTTCACCTTGCAAACACTGAACTCTCGGCTAAAGGAGGAAGTTGCCCAATTTTGTCACTATGGAAACCGGGGTTTGAATCCTTGCCTACTTGACAGCGAACTACTGAACAGGCTGGGTTGTCAAGCTAACATATACAACGAAATGTTTGGCGTCATTCGAGCATTACCACGAGGAGCAAAGCGCTTTCCCATGAGCAGCAAGCGAGGACATAACTACTATAAGGGTGCGAATATAGGATATATTTTTTGCCATAACCTTCGATCGTCTAAAGTTTGATTCCTTAGGTACCGGCAGTGGTGCCATGGGTCGACACACCAAGCGAGGCGGATACGTTATTGACTGGAACAAAGTACGGACGTACGTCGTACCCGATCTTGAAGGCTTCACGGTAAGTAGTGAACTTAACAACGAACTTATATTTTTTGCAGCTCATTTATTTACGTTGTTTTGTAGCTCGGTCCATACGTCTCTCGAAAGACAGATCTTGTAAAGAAAGAGAAATAATGTCCATATTCCCCCAACATCGCCTTTCCGCGCAAAAAACCAAGAAAAATGTAATAAATCAAATGCAACATATAGATCAATGCTGTAAACAACATCAACATCTCGCCAAAGCATCGATTTCACGACAAACTTTCATTATCAGAAATATTCGCAAATACCAGCTTCGACTAACTGTACTGTGAGCAACCAATGTCGCCATTCTATTTGAAGGCTCGTTGCTATTCAAAAGTCGTTTGTTTCTGTGCTCGTTTGTTCCTGAGAACATGTCTGTCGCACGCATCCATGCAAAGGAGACAAGAAATTTTGCTTAAAAGCCACAGATACCCTCCACTTCTTGCAGTACTCTTTTTTGTTACATTTAGCCGAGACAAAATGACGAGATATACCAAAATGCGCAAAAAGACGCACGTCAAGGCAGACGATGCAATGGTTGTCAACCCACTCAAACCCAAAGGCAAACAGTCAACTGACACTGGTGGATCGGACGATCCGATCGGTACGCTGTCAAAGGATCTTGTCGAATCAACCAAACCATGCATGCTTATTTTTTGAGCTATAGGAAATGGAGCCAGATCCAGAAAAATGCAAGGAAAAGGAAACAAAAGGGACAAGAGAAGAAAGCTTCCTTACCCGGATGCAGATAGGAAGAAAAGGAAAATGGTAAGCCCGTTTGTGCCCTGGATTTATGCATCCCAACAGTGAATTAATTATTAGTAAATTTGTCTCAGAGATGTTTAAAGTGCAAACAAATGGGTCATTCAGTTAGTGAGTGCCCGTCGCAAGAAAACAGTGCCATGGGAATATGCTACAACTGCGGATCTACCGAGCATGCATTGAAGAACTGCAAAAAGCCACGGAATCCAGGTATGTTTAAGTATTTTGTATGTGGATATGAAGGATAACATGGATACTGACCGAAAACTAGACGAACCATTACCGTATGCAAAGTGCTTTATATGCAATGAGCAAGGTCATCTTTCAAAACAATGTCCAAAGAATGAAAACGGAATTTATCCGAATGGTGGAGCGTGTCATAAGTGTGGATCAAAGGCGCATTTGGCAAAGGACTGCAATGTAAGCGTTGACGAAGACGGAGAGCCGTTGGCAGATGGCAAGACCACAGTCAGCAAGATCGATTCCGAGCAAGGTGCCGACGACGACGATTATCACATTTTTGTCGACAAGAGCAAAAAGACCAGCAAGAATAACGAAGGCAGCAAGAAAGCACCTGCAGCCGGCAATGTACAAAAGAAGAAGAAAGTGGTAAAGTTTTAATGACGCTCATCAATGTACTCCTCCTCGTCAAAACCCTCATCATCATCGTATACGCCATCATATTGTGCTTCATCAATTGAATCCAAGTCATCGCTATCCTCTTCATATTCATCCGGATCATCGTCTTGTGGCCGATGCGGTCCCGTTTCTGAATTCAGCTTCATTCTTTCCATCGTTAAACTATACAATAAATTCATTAATACCGAGTATCTAATGTACCTTTACGACTTTTTTACCTCAAGTCATCAGCCAAACTTTCAGATGTCTGTGGCCGTAATTTCGCAGATTCTGCTTTTTTGCGCAGCTGCTCGTCCTAATCATGATTTTTAAGTACATCATCTTGCTAGTAAAATTTGTTCACCTTTTTTCTTCAACTTACCTTTATCCGCTGTTGATTCTCATTTTGAAGCTTGACGGATTCATCCATACTCATCATGCGTGTGCGTTTCTATCCAAAAAGGTTAGTTCATATGCTTAAATTCAGTCGCCATGGTAATACCTGATTACTAGATTCTCCAGATAGAGACCCTCGAGCTGCGAGCATCGTACTATTCCCTGATTTTGCTTTCTTCGGTTCAAGCTTTAAGGCTGCAGCCCTTTGAGTCATCTTGTCCTCTTGTCCGCCGCTCTCCAATATTGAATTTATGCGTGCAAGGCTGCTCTTCAGTTTTGCGCCCTTATCAGGTAATGTGTTTACGAGAGTGCTATAATACAAAAGAAATGTTGGTCTAAACCAGAAATAAAAGAGGTGGAGCTTTCTTTCAGGAGAGCATACGCGTTTTCCAGTAATCGCTCGTTTTTAGCTTTTAGATCTAACAGTTCGGACCGAGTCATAGTTTCGAGATCTCGCACGGAGGAGGACGAGAGACCGCTTGTAAGCCTATTGTCACCGCTTCGTGATTGCCGTGTCCTTGTGCTGTTGAGCTGATTAAGTATATCTCGATTGGTGATATCCTGCTGCATAGTTGCAAAAGAGAGCTGCGGGAGTAAAACAGAAAAAATGTCAGCAATCTGCATCTACTCTTCTCCCTCTTGCATTTTTTCCCGCCTTTGGAAATAACGGAGGCAGAGAGTGGGTGAGCACGGACATGCAGGACGAGGACGACAAGTCATTCCGGGTACTCAGTATACAGTCCCATATGGTAAAAGACTATGAGGCAGAAGTTAGAGTGCGCGCACACCCTCGTTGCTAAGTTCAAAGTGCTAGGTTTCTGGATACTGCGGTAACGAAGCACGATCGATCAGGCACAACGCATAGACATAAAGCGATCTGACAGTACATCCCAAGGCAACAAGGCTGCGGTGTTTCCTTTGCAGACATTGGGATTTGATGTAGACATATTAAACACCGTGCAATTTTCAAACCATACGGGTAAGCCTCTTTTGGTCGAATGTTCTAGAGGGAAGGATAGAGATAAGACATGCATTACTCAGACTCAGGCCAATGTGATTAGGTTATCCCTCCTGGACCGGTAAACGTCTCAATGCCGAAGAGGTGCAAGAACTTTTTGATGGTCTGGAAGGAAACGGGTTATTTGGCGACTATACCCACGTTCTGACAGGTAAATCTCTGCTATCGGCGACTTCTACATTTTACTGAATGTTACTAGGTTACATTGGAAACTATGCTATTCTCGAAACTATTGAGAAAACAGTGCAAAAACTCAATGACCGAGGGTCCAATGTGCTATATGGTAAAAAAAATGGAGATTTATCGCTTTGAATATGGGAGCTTATTCTTCCAATGCGTGATACCAGTGTGTGATCCTGTCATGGGCGATCTCGGACGATTGTACGTTGCACCAGAAATTATTCCGCTTTACAGGAATATCCTTCGCATCGCCAATGTCGTGACACCAAATCAATTTGAGGCCGAGTAAGAACAGGAGAAAACAGTAAAGAGAAATATATTTGGGAGCTCCTTTCTAACGATTTAGCTAGATTGCTTTCGGACATCAAGATCGACTCGATCGAATCGGCAAAATTGGCAGCCAAGAAACTGCATGAATTAGGCGCTCCCAACGTCATTATCACATCTCTGCAGCTTCCGATCAAGGATATTCCTTCAGACATTGTCCTCCCTGACGCCGATGAAAGCTCGCTGTACTGTCTGGTCAGCCAAAAAGATTCCGATCAGCATCTTATTTCTTTCCCCACATATCAAGGTTATTTTACGGGAACAGGAGACTTGTTCTCTGCTCTGGTAGTAGCTCGATGGCAAGAGGAACTCTCCAAATCGCCCGATTCCCCGTCGCTTGCCCAGGCGACTCTGCGCGTCGTCGCCTCCGTCAACGCCGTAACGTGTCGCACGTGGTTACATCAACAAAAACATATCAAAGAACTGACGCAGGGTCAGATAGAACAGCTCAATGCACGGCCCAGTGATCCTGCACTGGTGCGTTGCTGCGAGCTTCAGTTGATCAAGGGTAGACGTGACATTGAAAATCCAGACCTAGAAAGTGTCAAAATGAAAAGACTGTAGATTGATATTTTTAGACCTATACTTTTCTCTCTTCTCTCTCTCTCTATGTTACCACTATCTGTACAAGATCTTGGTGCAAAGGAACGCTATGCGGCATCCAAGGCAGGAGCTGTTGTACGCGGTCGTTACACTCGAGTGCTCTGTTGCGTCGGTTTCCTACTGTTGGCTACCGTCGTCCTCATGCATCATCTCGGGAATCCCGAGAAAACTGAATCGTTTAGTTTAAATGCGCAAGGAGAGAATTTACAAAACCAGGGTGCTGCTATTGCTGCTATGGATCAGGAAGATGTTCCTATCGTAACAACGGAGGAAGCCATGGAAACGCCACAAGGCGATGCGCCCCTGCTTTATACAGAAATCGAGGCGATCATCCAGCAGCATCCGCTTACTGTCTTTTCCAAAACTTATTGCCCGTATGTTTTTTTCTGATCTAAACAAAATCTCAAGTGTTTTTTGACTTATCCAGGCTTTCTGTTCATAGATACTCTCGAAAAGCTAAAGAAATCTTGGATGAATATCCTTTAAAATCACCGTATTACGTTGTCGAAGCTGATCTTCGAGGTGAGACTTGCATACGCAAATTCTTTTTTTGGATTCTTTTGCAAACATTGTATTGTACATAGATGATGCAGCGCAAGTAAAGCAGCTGCTGGGGGAACTGACAGGACGAGATACCTTTCCTAACGTCTTTGTAAATGGGTTCAGCATTGGCGGCGCCAATGAACTTGGACATATGCATAAAAATGGTCGTCTCAGGGAAATATTAAAAGACAATCATTTGATTTAATAAACTGCATTGTACGTTGAAGATATGCATAGTTACAATTATCACCGTCTTGGCGGTAATTTTCTACAATCTTGCTTAGCGAGCATTTTATGCCAATTCTTTGCTGTAAGTGTGGAACATCGTTACGACCAATGAAACGTTTGACACGAAATAGACCACTATGCTTTTGTAGATTTATCTTCAAGGACCCTCTAAACTCTGTCTGGGCTGTCTGAAGAGGCAAACACAGGTGCCTGTCGACGTTCATGATCGTGCTGGTCTCAGATGCGACTCGAAAATCTGCGAGGCTCGACTTGTTCCCCCGCATAATTTTTTCTTCATTTCTTACTCAATATACCATGACAGAGATGTGTAATAACAATGTCTCAAAGCCAAATAGTATGGCTGCTGGTGCAAGGAACGTCTTAGCGTTTTAAATGACTCAGCCAGTCTTTGGAATTGTACTCTGTCGCCAGGTATAATGCCTCTCAACTACTATTCTACTTGCGCCTTTCAATGTATAATGACACACAGTCATCCTACCGAGGCTGGGACCGAAGAGGAGTCAGAGATATTGCGCAAGGCACTCATGAAGCTT